>JAODTR010006208.1:0-10918 GCA_025399935.1 Amblyopsis rosae
TATATACACATACAAAACTTTCCAGCACACCTAAGTGAAATTGTCTTCCCGCGCCGCTAAGACCAACCAGTCAAGTCAAACAAAATACCCTAAAACTTCTGCTAGGCCAAGTGAAAGAATAAATAGTGCTAACTCTACATCTGATAAGGCAGACACTATTTTTATTGGTGACTATAGACTATGTGACTACAGACAGGTACAAATGACAAAAATGGAAAACCTCACTTTAGCTGATACCTCAGTAAGAGAGCTAACAGAACTGCTGCCAACTATATGATCTACACATCCTAATGACATTAAAATCATTATCCATGCCGGGTCTTTTGACATCCTGAAACTGAGAACTGTTTCCTGAGATTCTGAAAAATGACTTTTAAAAAACATGTTTTCATTTCAGGACCCATTTGCACAGTGGGTAGAGGAATTGAATCGTTCAGTAGGCTTTTAGCTCTTAATAAATAATTTGCAAATAAAAGTCTGAAACATGATATAAAATTCATAGACAATTTCAATATTTTTTGGAATTGTAAAGACCGCATTAAGCATGATGGAATACATCCAAACCTCAACGGATCTGTTACTGGGTGCAAACCTACGCCGTGCTAATGGAACTCAAAATGTAAATAAAATTAGTTCGAAGGACATGCCGTCTGGGCAAGGAGCCAGCTCTCGTCGTTATCAGGATCCTCTCCAACACATCACCCAAGGCGGCCAAAAAATGTCACTGTCTACTCAACAACACCACACTCCCTGCCCCCCGCCCCACCAGTACACTCATTTAAGGCTACACAAATTCATGAACTATTATACATCAATCAATACTCGGCTGTTTGAGACATGAGCCATGTATCGTCATACATACCTGTGATCTTTAACTGCCGATTGCATGGACAAACAAAACGTAGCTCCCACAGACCATCTGGTACTTGCATCAAACAACAACCAACTACCTCTCCTGCCACGAGACACCTTCAGATGAAATTAGCTCTTTTTAATGTTAGATCCTTGGTGAACAAAACCTTTTTTATTAATGAATTCATAGCAGAAAAAAACATTCACGGTATGCTACTAGTTGAGACATGGTTGAATCATACCAATGTTGTATCAACAATGATTGAAGCGGCTGCTGCTAACTATAAACATTACAGTGCATCAAGACAAAACAAACGAGGTGGGATAGCTGCTTTTATCTCCACACAGTTGGAGTCCAAGTTTGTCAATCTGGGTGAATATACATAATTTGAATATCTGGCTCTAGAGATTAAGTCAGGACAATCTGTGCTACATAACAGTCTATAGACCACCAATACATTCGCCACTATTTTTAAAGGAATTCTCAGTTTTGTTATCACTTAGTATTACAAAATATGACAGATTCATTTTTAATCATGGTTAAATTATTAAATGAAGCTAATTTTAAAGTCTTGAAAAGATTATGTAAAGATTGTCACCGAAAGTAGCTCTTCCACCTCATGTATTGACGCTGTGCCCACATCATTGTTTAAGTGGATGTTTGCAAGTCTGTCCAACACGTTCTCATTCCCAACTCGTCTAAAATTGCAGCTTGATAAATTGCCTTTCTCGTCAATTTTTGAAACGTTAGAAAGCCTTTGGAGTAATTGACTGTTACGGAGGCTACGGAGGTACCACAGGTTTATATATACAGGTTTATACCACAAGTTTATCTTTATGTGCATGCAATCTCAGCGCAAGTATTAGCTCCTGGTTGTAGATAAATAATCAATATACAATCGAGACATGTTAAAATGTAATTACTTGAAATCATAGGCTACACATAGCCTATACCGAAATATAACTGAAACTATTTAATTTTATGATTTCAGATAAATACATTTGACCTGAAATACAAGAGCACATCTCAGCACTGATACTGCTCTCACCAAAATAATAAATAATCTCCGATTTAACTCTGATCAGAATAAAGTCTCAATCCTTATTCTCCTAGACTTGAGTGCAGCATTTGATACCATTGATCATGACATCCTAATACATCTTTCTGATAATGTGTTAAATTGGTTTCAAACCTACATCAAAGGAAGGCAGTTTTGCGTCAGTCTTGGAGAACACGTGTCTAAGAAACACAGCATTTCTTATAGAGTTGCACAGGGAAGTTGCCTTGGTTCATTATTATTTTCACTATACATGCTGCCACTCAGTGATATCATTAGGGAACACAATGTATCTTTCCATAGTTAAGTGGATGACACACAACTGTATATCTCCACTGAACCAAATGATCCTGCAGCTTTAAAATATATTACTGACTGTCTTTTGGCAATAAATAAATGATTAAGTAATAACTTCTTAAAGTTAAATGAGGACAAAACTGAAATCCTACTTGTCAGCCCTAAAGCAAAAAGTGAAATGTTGGCTAATAATCTAGGAAATCTAACACCCTGGATAAAATCAAAAGTTACCAGTCTTGGAGTTGTGTTGGACTCAGATCTAAGCTTTAGGGCCCACAACAGGTAGTGAAAATATAATTCTTGCATCTTATAAATATAGCTTCAATCAATATAGTTCAATCATTTTTTTATAAAAACGATGCAGAAAAACTAGCTAGCCGACTCGACTACTGTAATTCGCTGTTCACCGGCCTCCCAAAACAAATCTAGAGCTCATTCAAAACTCTGCAGCTAGGCTTTTAACAAGAACTAAGGACAGAACATATTACTCCAGTATTGACCGACCTGCACTGGCTACCAGTAGCATGCAGAATTTATTTTAAGGTCCTTCTCCTTAAATATAAGGCGCGTGTGACAGGGATGTGAAGATAACCACAGCCATGTATCTGCAAGCACAGTATTATTTAATGAATGCAGGTTATACTACAGGCAAACAGGTGCGTCTTCAAAGATCGTGCCTGCTACAGTCAGTCAGTTATTATACAGTAGTTAAACCTTTAAAACAGAGGACTGTTATCATGGCTGAAGAAGGATATCTGTGCTCTGATGGCATATTTATATATGTTCTCTGTTGCTTAGATCCTTGGGCCTGGGCAGGATGAGTGGGGGGATGCTACACACCATATGCTGTATTTAAGTCCAGTAATGCATGGTGGTGGGAGCAGGAGGCTTTAAAACAGAAAGACAGAGTGACAGGAGGGGGGGATGATATTCACAGACTGGAAAAAATATACCTATTATATAAGACAATAATTATACTGTATTATTGAACATTTTAATGTTGTTCCAGTATTATGCTTTTCATCTGAAGATGTTGCCCTGATTTTAACTAAATATATGAAAGTTAAAACGGTGGCATTCATTGAAATGCTCTAATTTGTCTAATTCCTTCCATTTTAAAGCACATGCTCAGTGAAAGTCTTTTAATTATGTTAAAGATATATAGAACACAATTCTAACTATAATGTAACTAAGATGTAATATTTAGAGAGGATCTATTCACTCTTTTTGGGAGAAATGAAGTTTACCTGAGTATCACACTGTACTGTACTGTATGTATTAGGGAGAACCCTATTACACAATATGACATTACCAAGTTAGCATGTTAGCATGTTACCAAGATAGCATGTCTGTGAATGTCCCTGTCATTCAAAGACAAGTGTGTGAGGGGGGACATATCCCCCGTCAAGTTGCTTATCCTCTGTCAGTGCTCTCGGGAGCGATGCGGTGTGACTATCGCAGCAGCCTAGCACTTCGCCATGCCTTCATGCATTAAAACATGACATGAGTGAGCAAAGGTGACAACACCATGCTGTCACAGCTGAGTGATCATGTGTAAAGCATTCAATCAGAAGCTTTTGTCTGCTCTGTTGCTCACACTTTTAGACACGTCAAGCTTGACTTTCTCAGATTATTCCTGTGTCAATATACTGTACAGCTGCAGAAAGAATTAAGAGACCACTGCACATTCTTTCAAATATTTTAGTATAAATATACTATAAACATTTATAACATCAATAGACATTTTTACTAATTCAAATAAAAAAATACAGTAGATCAATTGTAAGCAAAAAAAGCAATGTATACATCTGAGAAACTTCTGCAGTGGTCTTTTATTTTTTTCACGGCTGTATATACTATGTGTGTATATATACATACTACAAAGTTTATATACTCTATAGTGTGTGTGTGTGTGTGTGTATGTATGTATATGTGTGTATATATATATTAGGGGTGTAATGATACGTGTATTCATATCGAACCGTTCGGTACAGACGTAACGGTTCGGTGCATGCAGTTTGTACTGCCGAATATGTATAATGCAGAACCAAAAGTTACAAGCGCGAGTTTTCACACGGACGCTGTAAGCCTTGACTGTGCCTGACCTGCTACTTTTAAAACAGCTGTGTGGGGAAACTGTTCAGCTTGTGTCGGATCGCACAATGCACGCGGATTTAAAGGGAAATCGTCTTCAGAGTTTTTTTTTTTCTCTACTTTTGGACACTGCCGATCGCCGAGTGATTGTACCTGCTTCGCACCAGAGCCATTTCTCTGCTTCTCTACAAACGGCACTTGTGAGGCTATATGTAATTTACTCATAATTAATAATTGTTATATTGCTGTAACGTGTCGAGGAGGTGAGGGACAATATTTCCTGACTGCAGTGGCGCAGGAGATGTTTTTTAGGCGCGTTGCATCCAGTTAGGACACGGTGTAACTGGATGCGACGCGTGTGAACGTCAGCGACAAAAGCCGTTCGATTGCTATATTTTCTGTTGTAATTTCCTAACTGGACGCGAGCGACGTGACACCGTGTAAGTGTGGCAGCTGGCTGGAGGGAGATCGTTTTCTATTAGCATGCTCAACAGAACTGGCAAGCTAGTTAGCTTATTTTACAAAGTAGAGGTTTTGGTTGTATACTAAATGTAGCCTACAACAATGAGTGAAATTTGCACCTGCCCCCGTCATAGTAGGCAATTGTGAATATTGTGACAACCCCACCCATGTCTTTCAGCTACAGGCTCGTCAGTGGAAGCACCTGTGGGGCTGTCATATAAGAAGCTCCAGCTGGCATATCGGGAGGCAACTTACTAGCTGACCCATTATTGCTGGTTCAACACATTATCTAAAAACTATATGGCTGCGTGAGGCCAATAAAATAAAGAGGATGTTATCTTTATGTATGGACTGGTTTGTTATGATCCTTGAGCCATGGTTGTAACAAGTGGGGGCTCGTCCGGGATATTGTTCTCTTTGTCTTATGGGTCATAGTGTTTGGTATGGTTGAGCGGTTTTCTGGCTACTTTGGTGCTCCTGGACGGGATTAGTACTTCTGTGCCACCATACCCAATTAATTTGGAGGGTCTTCCCTGGTAGGTTGAAGCAGCATTGTCTACTGTGTGTAGACGTGATGGTTTGTTATTTTTGTTTGTTATTTTTGGACAGGGAGTTGGCTAGAGACTTTGTCTCATAAGGGGGCATTTCCTTGACTGTCTAGGGGGGTTGTCAGCCTGCTGATCGCCCACCCGGGTCTTGGGTTCAATGCTTAATCCATCCCACCAACAAACTGTCCGAAGACTAGGGTTGAGAGAGTCAGTGGGTAAGAGGGTTAGTTAGAGGGAAGATGACTCTGGGGTATTGGATGTTGAGTAAATTGGCAAATGAAGTCACCTGTGTTGGAGTTTAGCTGTTGTCGATTGTGAGTATTGAGTTGTTTCAGTGTATGGTTTAGCTATTGTAATTTATGAGTATTGCGCTGTTCTTTTAGGAAAAATGTACACAGTGGAGGAGTTTTTGCAGTGTCCTCAGGAGGACTTACTTAGTGGTTTCACTAAGGATCAGTTAGTGGTGCTTGCTGATCACTATGGAGTGGAATTTGCTAGCAAGAGTTCTAAGGAGCTGGTTTATTCTTCACTAAAATTAGGTCTTCTGGAAAAGGGTGTTTTTTCTGTAACATCGACTGTGGGTGGGATATCTGAGGTATGTGAAGATGTTGCTACTGATTCTAATAGCTTTGAGCGTGGTACAGGTCTAACATTTGCACAACAAAAAGAGTTGTTGTTGTTACAGTATAAGCAGGAGGAAGACCGGGATCATCGTAATTTTGAGTTTGAAAAGCTGAAACCGGAAGGTAGAAATAGGGAAGCTGAGGTACAAGTGCAAATACGACGTTTAGAATTGGAGAGAGATCAGTTAGAGTTGCCACGATTTAACAAAGTTTCTCCTGGGAGGTTGTCTAATAACAGGTGGGAGGAGTCTGCCCAGAGCGCAAGGGACTATTTTGATGTTACGACTCAAATTATGCTTGTACCTAGATTTTCAGAATGATCCTGACACATTTTTCTTGTTATTTGAAAGATTGGCCGATGCTAGGAAGTGGACAGATTCTGACAGGAAACTATTATAGCAATGTGTGCTGACTGGAAAAGCTCAGGAGGCGTATTCTTCAATTGATGTGGATAGTAGTTACCAAATGGTTAAGGAATATGTTCTGAAGGCTTATGATCTTGTTCCTGAGGCTTATAGACAAAGGTTCAGAAATGCTAGGAAAGAGAAACAATCTTATGTGGAGTTCGGTAGGGAGCTTTCTGTTCACTTTAAGCGTTGGTGTACAGCTGCTGACGTACAGTCCGTGGGCGAGTTACAGGAGTTGCTCCTAATTGAACAATTTAAGAACACCCTTCCGGAGAGGATTGCAACTTATATCAATGAACGCCAGATTACGACTGTCTCAAGCGCTGCTGTTTTGGCAGATGAGTTTGTTTTGACTCATAAGTTATCACACGTTGCCTGTGTTGGCACTATATACTAAGGGACCCGGACACAGTTTTAATCCTCAGTACAGATCAGATTCTGGATTTCAGAGGACGGAATCAGTGCAAGTTTGTAATTTTTGTTTGGGAAAAGCACATTGGAAAGGAGTGTCCTGTGTTGCATGCAAGGCTAAACAGTCAATCTAGTCCTTCAGTAAGGCCTAGTGCATTTGCCGTATCAGTGGAAATCCCCGAACGTATACGTGCAATAGAAGCTGTTAAGCTACATACAAATAACCCTCCCTTGCCTGTACGGAGTTCTACTTCCTGTTTAGGAAATTCACTTGAATGTGACATCAAGTCGGTGGGTGTGGACGGATATACGCCTTACATCACAGAAGGTTATGTGTCGCTACCTGGCAGTGACAAGAGGGTCCCTGTGAAGATTCTTAGAGACACCGGTGCTATAGACTCTTTTATTCTTGATTCAGTATTACCTTTCTCCGTGACGTCTGATACTGGTACCTGTTTGTTGGTGCGTGGAATCGGGCTGAATGTTTTGTCTGTTCCTTTGCACAATCTCACTTTCGTTTCAGATTTGGTGAATGGCGACGTGAACATGGGGGTGCGCCCTTCCTTACCAGTAGAAGGGATATCGATAATCTTGGGAAACGGTTTGGCTGGTGATCGTGTGTGGCTTGAAAATCCTCCTTCGCTAGTGGTTAGTACCTGTCCGGAGGTGAAGCCTTGTTCGAGGACTTCAACTTTAGCTGATATTTTCCCAGCTTGTGCTGTGACTCGTGCTATGGGTAAAGTTAACCATGATGACGTGAAGAGGGTGAGGGAAGGAGTTACGTTTCCTTTGCCTGCTTTTCCTTTGTCAGTTTCTCGTAGTGACATAGTAAATGAACAAAGAAATTATTTTTTACTAGCGACGCAGTATAACGAGGCTGTTCCTGGTGATGAAATGGCGAACCATGCACATGGGTATTTTCTGGATGATGGTTTGTTAGTTAGGAAATGGGTGCCCCAAAGTGAAGACTTTGTGGGAGATGACATGATTCAAATAGTTATACCATCTACATTGAGATCGGGAGTTATGCAGACTGCGCATTGTGGTACATCTGGTCATTTAGGTGTGAGGAAAACCTATGATCGTATTCAAAGATACTTTTATTGGCCTCGTATGAAAAAGGATATTTCTGTATTCCTTAAGTCGTGTCATACATGTCAAGTAACAGGAAAACCTAATCAGTCAATTAAGCCTGCACCTTTGAGTCCTATACCAGTCATTAGTCAGCCTTTTGAACATTTGATAATAGACTGTGTAGGCCCATTGCCCCGATCACAATCAGGATGTGCCTACTTGTTGACTATAATGTGTCATGCTACACGTTATCCGGCTGTTTATCCTATTAGAAGCATTACAACGAAATCAGTGATCAAAGCATTCTTACAATTCACTTCTTTTTTTGGAATTCCAAAAGTAGTACAAAGTCATCAAGGTTCTAATTTTACATCGCGTCTGTTTGCTGAAGTACTACGGCAACTTCATATCAAACATGTTAAAGCCACTGCTTACCATCCACAGAGCCAGGGAGTGTTAGAACGATTCCACCAAACGTTGAAGTCCTTGTTGCGTTCATTTTGTACAGAATTAGGGTGTGATTGGGAAAAGGGTCTACCATGGTTGCTGTTGGCTGCACGCAAAGTCACGCAAGAAAGCACAGGTCTTAGTCCTAACGATCTCGTTTTTGGTCATTCAGTACGTGGTCCTTTGGCGGTTTTACACGATGACTGGAAGACACATGATTCCCAAATAGGTTCCCCGGTAGATGTTGTTGACTATGTGCATGGTTTTAGGTATAGATTACATCAGGCAAACATGGCTGCTAAAAAGATGTTGGGGAAGTCTCAGGAGAGAATGAAAGGGCTGTATGATCGCAGAGTGGAGAAACTTAGTTTTATCCCCGGAGATCAGGTTTTAGCTTTGTTACCTCGAGAAGGGACCCCATTTCAAGCTCGGTTTGTTGGTCCTTACGTAGTGGTGAGCCAAGTGTCGGATCTAAATTATGTGATTTCTACTTCTGATAGGAGAAAGCCCTCACAACTTTGTCATGTGAATTTGTTAAAACCTTATGTTGTTTGTTCCCCTGTCCCAAGTTCTTTGAAGGTGGGGGCCGCTCTGGTTGTGGCAGGTCTGGAATTTTCCCAGGTGACTGTCGGGAAGGATGAGGAGTTTTACAGCCCTGATGATTGTATATTACATGGCGGGTTGAAAAATTCTGAGTATTTGGGAAAATTGGATTCTATGTTGAGCCATGTGCCCATGTTCTAATCATGTTGACTTAGTACATCTTATTCAAGACTTTCCATATTTATTTTCGGACACGCCTTCTACGACTCACTTGATTGAGCATGATATTGATGTTGGGGATGCCCAGCCTGTCCGGCAGCATTTTTACAGAGTATCACCAATAAAAAGAAACCAACTGGAATCAGAGGTTGAGTACATGCTTGCCAACAACATTGCTCTTCCTTCTTTTTCTAGTTGGGCCTCCCCTTGTTTGTTGGTGGATAAACCTGATGGTAGTTTTAGACCATGCACGGATTATCGTAAAGTGAATAAAATCACTAAACCTGATTCATATCCTTTACCTCGTATGGAAGATTGTGTAGACCAAGTGGGAGGTGCCAACTACGTTAGCAAGTTTGATCTTTTAAAAGGTTATTGGCAGGTCCCGTTGACTCCTAGAGCACAGGAGATTGCGGCATTCATCACTCCGTCTGGTTTATACTCTTACAAAGTTATGCCTTTTGGTCTTCGAAACGCCCCAGCTACATTTCAACGTCTAATGAACAGAGTTGTGTCTGGTTTGAAAGGGTGCGTCGTTTATTTGGATGACGTTGTGATTTACAGTGATACATGGAAAGAACACATGGAACACATTCGTGCCTTTTTCACCCGTCTAGAGTGGGCTTGTCTCACCATTAATCTGGCAAAGTGTGAGTTTGCCAAAGCAACCATGACCTATCTGGGTAAGGTGGTTGGACAAGGGGAGGTGAGACCTGTAAGAGCAAAAGTGATGGCTATTGACCAATTTCCCATCCCTTCAACTAAGAAGGAGCTGGCTAGGTTTTTGGGTATGGTTGGATACTACAGGGGATTTTGTAGCAACTTTTCTGCCGTGATTGCTCCGCTAACCCATTTGCTTAGTTCACGTGTGATTTTTGATTAGTCGCCTCGGTGTGACAGAGCTTTTTGTGATGTCAAGGCTCTTCTTTGTACTGCCCCTGTCCTCAGAGCGCCACGGTTAGACCAACCGTTTAAGCTGTATGTGGATGCTAGTAACGTCGGGGCTGGTGCCTTTTGCAGGCATATAATGGAATTGACTGTCCTGTAAGTTTCTTCTCCAGAAAATTTAGTTCATATCAACTGAACTATTCTACGATTGAGAAGGAAGCTTTGGCTTTGATTTGGGCTTTACAACATTTTGCAGTATACATCGGGAATGGCATAAGTCCATTGGTGGTCTATACAGACCACAATCCGTTAACCTTTTTGAGCTCTCTTCAGAACCCCAACCAGAGGTTGATGCGGTGGTGTTTGTTTCTTCAGCCTTTTCATTTGGACATCCGGCATGTGAAAGGCACGGAAAACATCTTGGCTGATACTTTGTCTCATGCGCTTCCTGCCTGATGTCATTATTGGTCTGTATACACCTCAGTGTAGGTTTTATTTTCTCTCTCTTTGATGTGCTTTCCAGGTACCGGGTTTGGTGAGGGGGTTATGGATGTCCTGACTGAGGGGTTGTAGATTGTTTTAGGAGTGTGTTCTCTGAGTGTGCCTTTTTCTTAAGGGGGGAGGTGTGACAACCCCACCCATGTTTTTCAGCTACAGGCTCGTCAGTGGAAGCAGAAACACCTGTGGGGCTGTCATATAAGAAGCTCCAGCTGGCATATCGGGAGGCAACTTACTAGCTGACCCATTATTGCTGGTTCAACACATTATCTAAAAACTATATGGCTGCGTGAGGCCAATAAAATAAAGAGGATGTTATCTTTATGTATGGACTGGTTTGTTATGATCCTTGAGCCATGGTTGTAACAATATGGAGAAGGTGTATGCTCTCTAGTGTGCTACTGCTAATAGGTAGGCTACGTGGTTTGTTTACGTAATCGAATGTAATTTCTGACGGATTCAGTGAGGACATGAAGCGTCCGATGGAACGCGATAGT
>JAODTR010006209.1:0-10918 GCA_025399935.1 Amblyopsis rosae
CTGGTAATGTACTTAGCTAGGCTACATTAACAGTTAGAGCCTCATTTAAGTATATGTGAATATTTTATAATATATATATTTAAAAAAATTTAAATTACATTTTTTATACATATATTTTAAAGTTTTTTTTTGCCCCGTGGTATCGAAATGAGTATCGAGAATCGTGGAATTTCACTGGTATTGGTATCGACTACTACATTTCTGGTATCGTGACATCTCTAGTGTGTGTGTGTGTGTAAGGCAACGGGGAGGGGGTGGGGGTCCTGCAATAGCACCAGAGACGGCTTGATAGAAGCACACGAGGTTACTCACCTGCTGTAGAACCTGCCACACTATACAGGACGTGTCTCGTGAACCAGAGATGAGGTAGATACCGCAGAGATCCAGAGCCAAGCATGTAACAATGTCTACACGCACACACACATATTGCACGCACACACGCACACACACACACACACATTACATGCGCACACACACGAAAGAGAGAGACAAGTTAAAGAACAAAGCTACATTTTATCAAATTTCAAGAGTGTGACAGTACCCTGACGCAGCGCCAGACTGTTTGTTACACGGAACCATTTGGAATGTCGCCCATGGAAACAGGGACTTTCAAAGAACACGTGGCAGGTGATTGGATGAATCTATCATCTATCTATATCACATATGATGTCACAAATAAACCATGCCTGTAACTGCCAGTCCGCTAGTTAAATGGACTGAATTTATACAGCGCTTTTCATTCAGACCATTCAAGAGCATTTTACAGGATAGCCTCACATTCATACGCTGATGGTGGGGTCAGCCATGCAAGGCGCCATCCTGCCACCGGGAGCAGTTAGGGTTAAGTTGTCTTGCTCAAGGACACCACAACACGTAGCCAGGAGTTAGTGGGGTTGGATCCAGCGACTTCTAGACCACCCACCGTCCTACTGTGCCAAAGGCATACCATATATAACCTTAAGCCTGGCAAGTTGGAGTCTGCAGGTTTCCCACGTCAAGAGGTCAAATGTCAAATTCCCTGTCATTTCCCTGACTCACTGACTAAAAATCTGAATTTCCATGACCTATAATGAACAGAAAAATAAACCTGTGTAAAAGAGAAAGCCAGCATGGCAACAATAAACATTAATTAAATATTCAGACCAATAGTTTATTTGTTGAGACATCTGAAAACGTTAATACCTCGTCCAATAACATTTTGATAAATTGCAAATGTAAACATGTTGCAAACAAAATTCCCTGACTTTCCATGATTTGACCGAAAGAAATTATAAATAGACTTTTAAAAATTCCACGTTATTCCAGAAATTCCATGACCAGTGGGAACCCTGAGCCTATCGCTGCATCGCACGGTCAAAGTGGGAAGGCGGAGCTCACCGATGTGCCGGCAGATCCTGCCCACCAGCTTGCCCTTGGCCAGCTGGGTGACGCGGAGGCTGCTGTCCCAGTGCCCACCACTGAACAGCAGCCGCCCGTCGTTGGACACCACCAGCACATGCGCACTGACGTCCACCCCGGGCGTGAAGGGCCAATTCAGGAGACGCTGTGTTCTGAAACCACAAACGGAGACTCAGCTGCAACCACGGTGGCATAGGTTACTTTTAAAATTAACCTTAATCTGTTACAGTTACTAGTTTACTAGTTACAAGACTATATAATCAGTAAAATCATTTTTGGATTAACTACATTTAATATCAATCTGAGTACTTTTCGTTATTTTTAGATTACTGAATTCTATAAAAAGTGTTCTTTGACACGCCATCCAAAACAATTTACTGCGTTGGCGCACCTTATCTTTATATTTTTGTAACTGTGTGTGTTGCTCAGGGGGGCATATCAAAGTAAGACTTTTTTTTTAAGTTAATTACATTCATGAAAGGTCATTAAGAAAACACAGCCAATCGTTTTATACATTTTTCTTCCGCAAGCCCTTTCAAATCTGAAAATAGTCCTACAGTAGAAGTAATCATCAAATAAATAAAAAAGATACCAGTTATCTGATTACTATATTTTAGCTGGTAATGTAATGGATTACAGTTTTTTTTATAATCAGTTACTTCCCTACCCTGGCCGTAACATTCATATTTAGTGTATTTGTGACACTTGTCAGGTCTCATGAAGATTTATTCCCCATTTTTGGAGCCCGTGTTAACATAAACTAAGATATTAGACTGATCATTGACAGATGTCTTTTATTTTAATTCACATTCACTAAACCTAACCCAAACAAACAGAAACCTAGATTGACTTTGGAGATACCGATAAAGCCACTGTGGTAACCAAACACTGCTTTATTTAACAGAGGCCTTTATGACATCACAAAGTGATTATATAACTTCAAGTACTCACTTGGGATTGGTCACAGTCGGGTCCTTGGTGAAGGTGAAGTAATTGGCAATGTTCTTGTCGTATGGCAGCCAGCTGTGTGTGCCTATCAAGCCGTTAGCACTCACGGTCACCTGGACAGCAACCACATGGTGAGAGCATGAAGAAACCAGCACACGTAAATGCGCTAAGGCTAAATCGTGCTAAACAGCTGGTGGGATCTGTGAAACCATGCCTTACCAGGATATCTGAGCCCGGACTGATGAAGGAGTGACTCTGGTTCTTCGGGACAACCGCCTGGATCAGGGCATGGCCATCACTGACCACCTAACACACGATGGACACACATACGCAAACGCACACGTACATGCAGTTAGCAGAATAGAGCAGTCTCTTCCTTGCTATGAACACAGAAGGTAGCTCATTAATGCTCATAGTCTAAAATAGCAAAGGTCTTAGTATTACGAAAGTCAAAGGCACTAAACCAGTTGTCCAATGGCAAATCGCAGTAACTACGTAACAGGTCAAAATTTTGTTATTATTAAAATTGTACTTCTTGATAGCCGCTTTATCTTTGTGGCAACGAGTTCAATTCGTTTTTGTGAAAAATATTATAATGGCAGAAACTACAAAACTGTCCAGTTCGACAGTTTGCATAGTTACTGTACTTAGGCTTTGTAGGGCAGAGTAGAACCTTCTGGTTCCTCATTAGTGATATGCTCCTTGATTGTTATAGCAAACCCAGAACCCCAACTATCAGCCCCAGCTCAAACCCAGCCCTCCACAATATAGTGGACCTCTGCAGGAGGTGGAGTAGAGAAGGGCGCAAGCCTAGGAGCTCTGTATGAGGAGGAGTAGAGATGCGCGATGGGCTGGCTGAAACATCAAAGCAACCAATGTTTGTGTAATGCTGGTTTCATCCACTCCGCGATTCCGGACACAAATCGAGGAGTGCAGCTTTACCGTGAAATGAATGGGGTTCAACCATACCTCTACGAAAGGCCGCAGTTTGTCGAG
The DNA here is from genome assembly GCA_025399935.1 of Amblyopsis rosae. Lineage (NCBI taxonomy): Eukaryota > Metazoa > Chordata > Actinopteri > Percopsiformes > Amblyopsidae > Amblyopsis > Amblyopsis rosae. The sequence goes on from JAODTR010006209.1 coordinate 3,343, forward strand.
GTGATCAAACAGGACAGGGGGAAGCGTGTCCAAGCGGGACTGCCGCCTAGAGACGTTCTGAGCTGACATTCGAGGAGGGTGTGGCTCCTGTTTGCAAATGGAAACAAGACATTCATTCACAGCTCAAGTCAAAACATCTTCTAAATGAAAAAGTATACATAGCAAGACTCTGAGATGAATAAAGAGGGGATTTAAAAACCTGCCAATCATCCCAAAATAAAACCATGTCCTTCTTGCTCACAGTGGGTACCTGTATTATCTAAAGGCCACTGTATACTTCAGACAAACGTGCATTCGGTTGGGATGCAGAACAGAACTGCATTTGGCTAATGGGGCCGTGATGCAGCCTCTCACTCCCAAAGAAAACGTTTCAGAAATGTCACACAGCCTCGTCTACAGTCAACACTGTCACGCTTTGCTTCCCATAAGGAGTGTCCTTTGTTGGGGTCATATGTTCTCACTGTAACTGAGTTACAGTATATACTGCACATCAGCTAAATTTAATAAGCAGTGAATGAAAACATTTCACAAGCAAGCTAAAACAGAAAAAAACATTGGGCTGTGAGACTCGATTAAAATGTAATCGCGATTAAACGCACATTTTACGTAACTAATTGCGATGAATAAATTGCATATTTTTACCATTATTGTTATTATTGCCATTATTCATTTTCTTTTTAAAATGCAAACATTTGCATAAAGCTGGCATTTTAAAAATTAAATTAAAAGAAATAAAAAAAAATAAAAAAACAATAAAAAAAACAGTAAAGTAAAAATATGCGACTTATTAAAGTATTTGCAATTAATTAAATAAAGCGTGTGATTAATCGCAATGACATTTTAATCATGTCTGATAGACCCTAAAATAGAAAAGAAAATGGGTACACATAAAACAAGCAAACAATTGCTTTACTACAACAATTGTGCAGACACTTAATCATCTACATCCTCCTCTATCACGATTGGTTCCTTCTTTGTTTGGGCTTTACTGACAGTTGTTCTGTGGTGGACATACGGCCAATGAGTGTTCTGTTTGAAGTATCCAATGGCCTCCAGCCTGTAGCGGAATACTATCAGCCTAATGAAAATCAGACCTTAAGTAGCTGACATGGGGTCTGGCCAAAGTTACTGATGATGCCTTCCAGGGCCTTGCGCTCTGTCTCATTGGCTATGGCATCCAGATCTACAGCACCTAGTCGCATACACAAACAACAATAATAATGAATAATAATAGGGAAATAAACCATTCAGGCACTTATTGGCTATGGTGTCCAGATCTACAGCATCTAGTCAAGTCAAGTCAGTTTTTTATAAAGCACATTAAAAAACAGCCAATGCTGACCAAAGTGCTATACACATCAATGCAAGTAACAATGAATAAATACAATAAAACAATAAAACACAATACACAACAAACAAACCTAGTCAATTATACAAACGAAAAGGAAATAAACCATTCAAGCATGAATCCAGCAAAATACTCCTCCAGCAAAAGAGTACTTTTTGAACGTTTATTTAACCAGACAAATTAGTTGAGAACATGTGAGAAGACCACATTCTAATGTACTAGTTTTGCCATGTCACTGTATTACCTTCATAGGTGCAGTAGTAGAACACATTGAGGGCCTCTACCGCTTCCTGGCCTCGCTGCTTGTAGCCAAAGATCAGGTCAATCCACTCATGGAGGTGAGTGGACACATGCTCGCTTTCCTAAAACACACAAACAAAAACCCAACAACAAATGAAAGCAGCCACTGACAGATCTGGTATCACCTTGAAATGTGTGCATCAACAGATACCTTTGAATCTATCGTTATGGTACTTATGCATAATCTTGTCTGCTACTAGATCACACACACACACACAAATACACTAACATGCACATGCGTCATTCTCTGCTTATGACGCCATTACTCCACTAATGTTTTAATATGCAAGTAAAGTACAGTAAATATGATTTGCAGACGGCGGTGTTGAGTAGACTTCAGGACAAGCTCTCACCAGAGCTTTCCTGTGCTTCCTGATGAAGTCCTCTCTGGATTCTGCCCAGCGAGGCAACAGGACATTATCCACCGCGTCCTGGGACATCTGCAGACAGCCCAAGTCAAAGCCTGCAGCGCAGAAGGCACACAGACAAACTGAATCCCAACGGCACCAGAGAGGCTGCATGTAGCTGATGAGACCAGATGGGGTCGAGACGAGACACGCCGTGCCGCCATTAGACACGCATCACATGAGGCATTACCGTTCATGTTCTCCAGGAACTCGGGGAAGTAGAAGAACTCGGGGATGAGCTCCTTGACGTCCGCGGGACTCTCCATGCGGGCCTGCCATGCCGCGGCCACCGAGTGGAACTGCCTGTCTGCACAGTCAAACCTGACACAGGCAGACATGCAGAACCCAGTGAAAAAAGCTACAAAGAAATCATGGAAAATAACTAAACATACACACACACAATAAAGGCACATTTAAAGCTGCTGTAGCTTTTATAAAAGTGTATGTTTTTGAAAATTAACAACCCAAAAAAAACCTCCCCTTCCTCTTCTGCATCCTCCCTCTAGAGTCCTGTGCAGCTGTGCGTATGCATCCATTCGAATGACAGACAAGGTAGATTCATCGGACCAAACAGGTCAAATAATCAAAAACTGACTTATACAGAGGCAGGGGTAATCAGCCCAGCCAAGTGACACTAAATATAGTGCTCGAAAAAACACCTTTAAGTAGACTGACATTAAAATGAAATACTCAAGTATTTTCCGTCCAGCAGGGGGGGTTAAAATAAGACCAGAATTGTACACGGCGGGCTGCTCAACAAGACCTGTGCTCCCACCTGCCGCTCTGCAATTGGACGTGCAGCGTGGTGAAGGGTTCCGTGCGGATCATGTAGTGCATTACTCCTGCTGCGTTTGAGTAGTGTGTGCCGTAGTGGAACTTGTCGATGGTGCCCGTCGAGTCCTCAAAGCTGTCGTACCTGGCAGCGCGTTGAAAAACAGGCTTGAGAAACAAGCCTGGGGGGAGCCGCACGAAATAGCAGATTGCCAGGACTAATACCAACGATGCACTGCAAAATATGCCCTATCAAATATAAGTGCAAATATATATATATATATATATATATATATATGAGCGCACTAATGCTTAAAACAAGAAAAACTGTCTGCCTGTGCAGTAAGTGAAATTCACTTGATAAGATTTCTTAAATTAAGTGCACACTTAGAAGCCGTTTGTATTAGAAACAAGTCCAGCTAGACTTTAAAATCTAAAAACAAGATTATCACACTTAGTTAGGTATAGTTTTTGCAGTGCCGCTTACTTCTCTCTGACGTTCTGGGCGTGGCGAGGGTTGACCACGCCGATGGGCTTGGACAAGTCCCTGAACACCAGCGGGTCGTCCAGGTCCAGGATGGGAGACGTGTAGTCACATAGGACCCAAGGGAACTACGGAGACAGCACAGAGTGCACAGCGCTGTGGAAACTATAGGGCTGTGCAATTAATTACATTTTAGTTGATAGCTCGGCTCCTAACAATCACAGAAACAACGTAACCTGGAAAAAATTATTACTTTACTTTGGTAAAGTGCAGTAACTGCCTTCTTTGCCATGTTAATGAGTAATTGTGTTAAAAGAAATTGTGATTTCAATGCTGTGATTTTCCCCACCCATAATGCATCAGCCCCAGTGTAAACCCATCTACTACTATCAAATCACTGTCCATATGACCACGCACATCAGAGCCCACTGAGAATACACCCATAGCAACCAGAGACATACAGTACAAAAGGGCATAAAATACATACTAGTAGACATACTGGAGGACTCTTACCACAGGATACTGGGAAAGGTCATTGTACGTCCGGCCAGCGATGGTGTTCAGTTGCATCAGATACTCAAAATTGGAAATTTCCCGGTACACCCATTTCTAAAACGATGAATGATTAAATGGAAACTGTTCATTGACACTTTTCAACACATTACACGGAAGGAAAAAGAACCAAGCGGTGCAGCATAGATGTGATCAGGTCACCTGAGTGAGGCCAGAAGCCTTCAGCAGTTCCTGGGGGGAGCGGGAGCCAAAGTAGAAGAGGTTAGGAGGCCGGAGACCCAGGATTCTGGAATAAACTTTGTTCCGCACCTACAGCAGTGCAGAGACGGATTCAGAGTCAGTTTTGGGAGAAAAAAAAGTCGCCTAATCCACTCTATCAAATTGTATCTGTAACATCTGGTGCTTTGAAGATATAATCCAGCGCTGTCACTTAATAGCACAAATAAACTGTCATAAACTGTGCAAAGTTCTGCCTTTCCTCTCTAGGAGACAGCAAACACACTGCAGTTTGAAGCTAAAGGCATCACAACTAAGAATGTTGCACCTGGACACCAGTTTATAAAAAGCTTTCATGATTTGGGAGTAAACAGGAGAAAATGTATGAATATAAATGACAGATTGCAGGTTAATGTTGCATAGGTGTGTTACCTTCTTCCTGAAGTTGATGAAATAGTGAGACTGGTCGATGAAGAACAGCTCCAGCGCAGACCGTCGCAGGTTGTAGCGCCTCAGGTGAACCTCTCTCAGCTGAGACAGGGGCCTCTTGAAGTCGAACCCTATCCCTGAACACAGATGTGTGACCATTACAACTCTTTATCAGGCATGTATACATTAATGGGCAACCCCCTGTATCTTATACACCTGCAATGTTTCAAGACATTTGACAGTTATAACAAAATGGAGTGTATTAATGGTATAGTTAGCGATTGTAAGCTAATACACTTTTTGTCAAATTCACCAATTATCTCCTTGCAGTACGCTAGCTGCCCCTTCTCTGTGCGTGCTGAAAAAGAGAATCCGGCACTTCTACACAGCCCTTGCTCCGTAAATAAGAAAATAAACATATCAACAAAGCCCTAGCCTTCGCAATGCATTTCCAATGTGTGGGGCAGAGCTCTTGAAGGAGCAGCCTATGACATGGAAGGGAGAAGTTGTCTTCGTTTTGATTTGAGTTAGTGAGCGTTCTCGAGAACGACTCACCTGCCTTTTAATTGTTCAGCTTTATGTCTCCATTAAATCTCACCTTCCTCTGTCTCCTCTTTCTCACTGCTGCCGTCGTAGAAGTACAGGTGGTGTGTGGTGACCTCCAGGCGACCCGTCACCACATCCACGATGGTGATGAGCTCGCAATCTTCCGACAACACCAGCTTCTCTTTCTGACTCTCGTCCTCTCCCTCCGCCCTGGAGAGCAACCGCAAAAGCATTCAGAAGCCGCTTCAGCCCGTCGAGCTGACGCAAACGTGAATGGGAGGACTTACTTGTTATCTAAAGAGACCAGGTCCTCCTCTCCTAGCTGGTCATCCTCCCTGTCACTCACTTTGGCTTCCTTGGCGACAGCCAGTGGTATAGGGTCAGAGCTGCGAGGGCTGTCAGCGCCTGTTAACAGACACAAAAATATAAATAAAAAATATATAGTATGTCAGATTCAGATTTAAGAACATGTAAATGTAGCACTAAATTAACAGCTGAGAGTTCAGTAAACCAGTTTATTCTATTTACCTTTTTAGAAAATGTATATAATTGTATTTATATATTTTCTAATACATTTTTAAATATTTTATTATTGCATGCATATTACATATTTTGTAATATTCATGTTTATATGAAATGTGTGCAGTGCTCTCTCCATTTTTTCCAGAGCTGTATGTATAACAAGTATAATGTTCAACTGTATAACAGGTATTAAAGGAGCCACAATAATGAGGAAAACATTCACAACCATTAGGTTGTGTGATTATTTTCTCATACAGACACATATGTTCTTTGCATATATACGGTATTGCGACGTACCCATGTTGTCCCTCTGGGCACTAGCTTCACTGTGGGTATCGTAGCTGTAGTTGGGCACAAGCTTGAGGCGCATCTTTGAATATGTTTCAGCATTGGACAATTTCCATTTCACCTCTGCCTGGACCCTGGAGGCAAGACATTAACCCGTGGAAGTGTTTACAGCCCAAGAAGAAGAACAAAGAAGCACATGATTGGATAGCGCATTGTATGAAGAAGTCCCAAGTTTACATAAAGCCTGCATATTCCCAAAACAATTATTTACCGCTTTCTTTCATGTAAATCTCCCATCTTAAGTAAATAAATTGTGAAATGTGGAACTTATTATCAACGGTAAAACACGGTTGCCAGTAATACCTGTGGGCCCACGATCCTCTCTCACTGGTCAGGAGCCTGCGAAGGGACTTCCAGTGAAGCCACACCACCCCCTGCTGGCTGGAGATTTGTTTTTGGCAGCTAAAATACCGGCTGTTCTCACACCGCACTCGCTTCATGTAGGGGTCCACGATCACTTCCTGTTTCAACACGCGCACACACACATGCATACACACGCACACACACACACATGTATACAGGCACACACACACAAACACAGGCACACATATACACACATGCATACACACACAAGCACACGCACACACACATGAGTTAAGGATATCAATAACAGCACAGCGACAGGATAACAGCGCACTGGAGGGTCCCGTGACCTGGAACTTGCTCTTGCTCTCTGAGCGGTCCTTGTCACGCTTGCAGCTGGTGCTCATCAGGTGGTCGAAGCAGGAGTTCCAGAAGTTGGACATGATGTCGTGGCTCCTCCCGAACGTGTCCAGTTCATATTGCTGCATAGTGGGCTTCACCTGCAGTGGGAAAGGCGCGGTGGTGACATGTTACATGTTATACAAGCTGCTTCTCAAATCCAAGGAATGATTGTGAGCTAATACACTTTTTATGTAATATCTTCAAATATCTCCTTGCAGTCCTCTAGCTTAACAGTCTCTGCGCGTACTGAAAGAAATGATCCGGTAGTTCTACACAGCCATGGCTCTGTCAATAGGAACGCAAACAAAGTGGCGAACAACCGGCGCTCCCAACAACAATGCCCTAGCCTTCGCAATGCATTTCCAGTGTGTGGGGGGTGGAGCTTCTGAGGTAGTACCCTAATGGCATTGAAGGGTGAGGTTGTTTTTGTTCTGATTTGAGTTGAGGATGCTACATTATCCAATCCCGTCAAAGGACTGTTGTTCCAATGTCTAGGAAGTCTGTTGTTCCTACAACAACAACCCTTTGCGGGACCTTTACAGTGATGTACACCTGCACACTCACTGACCGTAATGTGTTCTCATTCGGTAGCAGAGATTTCTGGCATTCTCCGAATGCTAGCAAGGGGTTTACCTTGCCTAGCCTCTGAAGGACCCATGACTGTAAGAAGCAGGTACAACCACTGAGCAGACCGCATCACTTCTCTCTACTCCTCCGGCACATTGCGCGCCTAGGCTCACACGGTTCTCTACCCCTCCCCCCTACCATCCCCTTTTGTGCAGTTATATTTCAAACATAAACAGTGAGCTGGGAACTGCTTATAGGGGAGTTCACATTTAAATATAAAAAAAAGCTAAATATATTTTACTCAGCACAGTTTAAACGCATACACACAGTTTAAACACACACGCACGCACACACACGCACACACACACACACACACACACACACACACACACACACACACACACACACACACACACACAC
>JAODTR010006210.1:0-10918 GCA_025399935.1 Amblyopsis rosae
GTCCCTTGCTGAAGCTGCTGCCCCCGCGACCCGACTCCGGATAAGCGGGAGAGGATGGATGGATGGATGGATATATATTTATATTTATTTTTTATTTGTATTTTTTATGATCGACGTAATGGTTGTAAACTGTCCTGTATGTATTTATAATTAATTACAGCTGCGTTTTTCCTACAAGGGCAACTGGGACATAGCCTACCATAAAGAACTGCAATCCAATTATACTGTATAAATTCTGTCTATTATATTGTAAAATTATAATATAAATATATAATCAAAATAATCTATTAATAACACCTATTTTCGTAAATGACATAATTTGTGTTACAATAGCAATTTTAGCTAATGTTGTTCTAGCTTCTGCTCTGCTGCATTCACTCTCTTTTTTATCCAGACTGCATATTGTTTCCACAGCTACAGGGATTTTTCAGAAAAGCACTCCTGTGAAACAAGCAGTGTGTATGTGGATGTGTATGCGCATAATTAATTATATACATATTCCTACATAAATATGAATGATGCTATGATAATGTTATATTTAGTTTGTGGCATGCCACAGTGTGTGTCACTTCGATTAGGCAGCCATTTTAACATTGAAGGTCAACAGAAAATAAAATGCATTTAAGAAATTAATATAGGCTGAATTTGATTGGTTCCTGGTTGTGTAATAATTTTGTTAAAATCATCTTTAGCAGAAAGAATACATTTATATTTTGCTAAAACTTCTGTCAGACAGATAGGCAGGTGTAAAGCACAAGACTTTGCATTGTAAAGGAGAAACATTGACTAAAGTTCAAGCAGATAAAAAAAAGTAGAACCTAGTTTAAATCATTTCAAGTTCAATATAATTTTGATTTATATTTTTTAAGCAGAAATTTCAAATCTAAGATAACTTTTTTGGTTAATGATACTTACTCTTTCTATGGACACCTATACTGTTTTTTCTGAAGCCACCATCAAACTGTAAAAGGACAAAACAGCGACTTTATTCTTTTTCCAGATAGTATCGGGAAAAAGAATGAAGTGAGATAGACAGACAGCAGCACACTTAGATAAGCATCATTACTGGAATGCTCCTGAGAACACAACTGAAACATTCTTTTCATAGCAATACGGTTGTTTCATAGATAGCGAACCTGAATCACACACATGGACAGCTAAACTGTCACATACGCATGCACGCAGCTGTTTCATGTTTCATAGACCATACGTGTGTGTTTGTGTGTGTGTGTGTGTGTGTGTGTGAGTGAGAGAGCGACAGAGAGAGAGAGAGAGTGAGTCTCACCTCATCTATCCTGCTGTCTCTACGGCTGTGAGCGACAGAATGCACCTGCCAGGGCAGAGGCTGAGAGACCATGTAAGGAAAAGGATGCTTGTGTCGCACAAGTTGCACACCTCACTATAGATACAAATCTCAGAGTTAGTGTGTGTGTGTGTCTGTATGCGTGCAAGCGTGTATGTGTGTGTGTGCGAGTGATTTATTGGAAACATTTCAATACGTTTTAAAATCACAAGCATTTGTCTGTCTAGCAGGAATACTTATCAGTTTATTATATTACTACGCTGTATGTTGATGTTGTAGGATGTGAAGTCATGGCAGTAACATTCTTATTACATTATGTTATAATGTAATACAAGTATTAGAGAGTAATGTTAGAGATTGTAACAATATTTTAGAGAGGTATACTGTGATATAATGATTATACTGTAGCCTTGTATACAGTACAGTACCTCTCTAAAATACTGTTACTATCATTCCTGCACCACAGGAATATTCAATTCCAGTCCTGGAGGGCCGCTGCCCTGCATGTATTAGACGTCTCCCTGCCCCAACACACCTGATTCAAACGAATGGGTCATTATCAGGCTTCTAACGACCATTCATCAGAATCAGGTGTGTTGGAGCAGGGATGCATCTAAAGCATGCAGGGCAGCGGCCCTCCAGGACTGGAATAGCCCTGCTATACCATATGCACAATATCACAATAAAGACGCACATATGGATACCTTACCGACTCTATGGCTCTGACCATAATATACATGGCTGTCATCATGGTGACCAACATCGTGACCGCGTCTTCGCGGTTCCTTTCAGCGTGTGATGTTTCCGTGTGCCGTAGTGCTCCTCTGGTTAGAGCTGTTTCCTCAGTCCTTCTATGGAGAAAAAGCCCTCAACAATCAAGGTCAATCAGGATCACGTGGGCAGCGCTAAGGCTTAGGTAAAGGACACTCTAGCCACAGAATAACAACATGGAGCGCGCCCTTTCTTCTCAGGTTTACATCCAGTCAGAGCCAACCCCCCCCCCCCCCACCCCACCCCACACACACGCCAACACACACACACACACACTTAAGTAGCACACAAGATGGTAAGACTGCTAAAGCGCTTCGAAGCACAGAAATAGAGAAGCAGTAATCTTTTCCTATGTAGCATGTGGCGACACCTATCTGTCAGCTGTGCGTTTACTTACCGAGCCAGTAGGAAAGGGCAACATGAATACATCTCACCTTTCTGATTACCTCATTTCAGATATCATCCTAATGCAGGTTTGTTATCTGAATGCATTCATTGTTAAAACATTACTCATGGTTTTGAAGAAAAAGACAATTACATGACAAACTCTTTAATAATGTAACAAGTTAACAAAATCATATGATTGACTTTTTGTTAAACCTCGGCTTAAATGAAGACGCGGTATTGCACTGAACTGAACTTGGCCTACAGTATATACAGTAGTGTTAGCGCGCAAACCCCCACATTGGATATGTTAGCCTGTGTGCTGCTACAGTATGTATATATGTAGGACCTACATATATACATACTGTAGCAGCACACAGGCTGTAGGTAGAACATATTAGCGGGAGAGATAGACAGACAGGCAGGAATTATAAATCTACAGCACACCTCTTTGACTTTATGTTGTTGTTTTTACAGTCGGACAGATAATAATCTCAGAGGTGACATATGAACGTTGTCTGCGTGCGTCACTGTCCCCTCATCTCTGACCTCTGCAGCCATGCAGTCATAATACAAGACATGCACGTTAGCAAGTACGTCTGGGTTGTGTATTGTAACAGGCTGTATGTTGTTGCTATCACCTGGACCTGCAGCGTGAAATGTGTTAGAATGAATGGGTGCATACGGCAGGTGCTCAGTTGAACATGAGATCTGCAGGAATGCACCTTATCATTGAAAGCACGGATATAATAAGACGTATCCTGTGCAGTGACAGAAAGAGTCATTGTTTGAATGTTAACGCAGCTTGTTGTTTCACAAGACGGGTGCGAGGTTAGAACCTTTCCATGTATGCAGTAATAGATCACATACACATGACTAAAGAAAGCATTGCTGTAAGTATATACGTTTATATTGTTTATTGTATAATGCAATATTTTATTTAAAGGGCACAATGTATTCCTAATCATTAAGCATAAACATTGTACTCATTGTAAATCAGTTATGATTAACAATTGAACTCATGTTAAGAAGGTGCGAAACGGGGTTGGGAGAGATTTAGTCTTATGATATTATGGAGGCAGAAGTTGCCTTTGAATCTAATGACCGGTAGCACTGTTGTGCTTCATCTCACTAATAGTGTCCTTATCCCATGAGTGCTATTTTTGCTAACATTATGACTTTCTGTAAAGTGAAAAGCAACATTAAACAGGTTAGTACAAGTGAAACAGTACAGTACATTGTACTGTAGCAAACAGGACTAACTGGCTTCTTACTGTACCTTAGGTACTTCCTGCATTTACTGTAGTTCCCAGGGAGAACACAAACTAATATCATCTAAGTGTTAAATAACAATATGTTGTTTTCAGTAGCATTTGGACTTTAAAGTCAATGTTTTGTAGACAGTATCCTTCTTCTAATTGTATTACAACTTTTTTAGTAAAACTGCATAATAAGATGGGATAAAACTGAAGACGCCTGTATCTGAGAAAAATAAATAAAAACCTTCTCTGCAACCAGACTTCACTGTTGGTTCCCCTTGAAGATTTTATAGGAGACAAGTAGAAGTAGTAGTAAGACAAAACTGTTATAATATTATAGAATTGTTTGGAATCATTAGCAACAATATGTCCAAACACATTCATCTTGTGATTTTCCATTCTAGATATAAGCAATACAATCCAAACTACAGGGTGTGATTAGCAGCAGAAGGACGAAATAAACTTGAATTAAAGAAACCCACATGCCTCACCATGTCTGTCAAGCTTTTCAAAAGACTTAATAGCAAAAAGAAAAGTAAGTGCACTTGGTTGAAAACACTGTGTCATCACTCAATAACACACTGTAACTTGTAACTGCATGTAGAGAATGTTACCTAAAGTAGTGGGTAATTAATCTTACTGTCAACACATTGTCTTATTTTGTCTTATTATAGCATATAATTTTGAACCTGTTAAAGATTCTGATGCTGTTGTTATAGACAGTACAAACTACACTGTTAAGTAACATAAGGGTCAACGCTAACTAAATAAATGATGTGTTTTTGGTACAGAGTCTGTCCTGGACAGTGCCAAGGCGGAGGTCCTGTGTAAGCTGGGCCTGGAGGCCTTCTTGGTCACACCGCTAGACTCTGCGTCAATGCTTGATATCAGCACTTGGAGGCTGGCCACACAAGCCCCTCAAGTGGCCAAGGACCTTCCTAATGTATTCCTCCAGCGCCTCTGGCTATTCAGCCCTGACACCCGGCATTCATGCTGTGTACCTTCATCTAATGCCTTGGCTAGCACACCAACAAAGGACAAAGTAGACAGCGGTCTCACAGACGAGTCCCAGTCTGATGTCAACCCCCTTGATCTGGTCACAGCTGTCTACACGTCTGCCAATATCTTCCTTCGGCAGGAGATTGCACACCGCATGGTGCAGTGTCAATTTGCTGTGCCTCTTGTACTTCCAAGCGTGTATCTACAACAGCCTAGCACCTTTCTGCTCTGGCCCTTGAGAGGTATTGTACGCCAGTGGCAGCCTCTTTCCCATGCCAGAACTGAGAGGACCATAGAAGGGGGGGATTTGGCCAGTACAGAGATGCCAATGGTCACCTGTGTGAAGCTTGGTCGTTGTGGTATCTCCAAGTCACGTGTGCTGAGTCTCGTCATGGGTGCTTCCAAAGCCACCGGTGATGTCTTCCTAAACCGCAGAATGCATGGAGGACAACTGCACCGGAAGCTCAGCAATGGTCTTGGTGAGCTGGGATGGTGTCTTCCTAATGGAGAGCCGGACACAGATGTATTTCCTGTGCCTTTGGTGATGTCTAATCTTCGGGGGAATGCCGCAGCACATGAGAAAACCCTAAGTCTTCTGTGTCGTGCTTCATCAGCCGTCATAGTGTTCTGTGAACATTATGGTCATAAAGAAAAATGTTTTCTAGCTTCCTGCAAAAGCATGGCAAACAAGCTTTTACTTGTTGACCTCTCACAGCCCGTACAGGAGGATGATAACAATCGAGTTGTTGGGTTTGTTGAGCAGACTCTAGATGAGGAATTGGGCCTGAATGATGGTTCAGTGCTGACTGTGTGGGGTCTCAGTGAGGATGAGCTCGCTGAGAAGCTGCGTGAGACCATTAATAGTCTGTTGTCAGATAATCTCAAAAATGTTACTCTTGAGGCAGCTGCAAACATAGCAGAAGAGCTAGGCCTGAGCGTGGATGAAGGGACATTGTGTAAGAAGGCAATGGCTGAGGCAGAGGAAGTGGTGAAAGGTTTAGAGGAGGGGTCTGTACAATTCAGGGAGAAACAATTGCCTTTGCAGGGGGCTCTGTGGAGCAGGTTGACAGAGCAGGATAAGGCTGAAAGAAAACAGAACTATGTAGGTGAAGATAGAAGTGAGGTCAACACACTGCTAGAAGAAGAAAGGAATGATGTCCTCCAACTCAGCCATTATACAATTACCCCAGCAATGAAGGTGTTTATAGATAGTCTCTAAACAAAAGATCAAATTGAGAGAGCATACTTTCTTGGCTGGATGAAGATAAAGCTTAGTGCTAAGCAAGTAAAACAGCGATACAAACATCAACATGTGTTGAGAAAAGAAGTTGCCACAGAGAAAACTAATGAACCTGAAACAGAAACTGCTGAAGATGGTGTTGATGATGATAATGATGATGACGATGATGGTGATGATGATGACAGTTTCTGCACTGTTTCAACAGATGATGAGGTAAAATATGCTACAAAACGGTCAGAACTTAGCAAATACCAAACAGCAAATACTGGACTCAAATATCCAAAGACACCGCAACAGAAGGTGGAAAAAGACTATGTTTCCCAGAAACATTTGCTTAAGAAAAATGCAGTAAATTCTAGCTTCCATGAGAACTCACATGAAAACCAAATGCCTGAACGTCAGCCAGAAATATTTGACTTACAAAGGCAGGTTAAACAACTTGAGCAAACCACACTAAAACCAGATCAGCCACATTCAAACAGTAGTGAAAAATCCCACACAAATATGGATTCCTCTGTTGGAGGTCCAGAAATCTCCAAACAGCATTTTAATAAGCCTGTCTTCTCCTTTCTTGGCATTGAGCACTTTTTGCGTGAGATGGGACTAATCTTTGAGCTGACACACACCAGCTCCAGCAGTGGAAGCCATAATGTCCTGCGTCTTCCCAGCTTAGCCGCAGACTTACTTCTCTATGGAATTCCACTTGAGCTAATGGATGGAGATGCCTCTAACATTCCCAGCAGCTGGCTCGGCTGTGTCTTTGCAGAGTTAAAACACCGCTTCCCCCGGGATGGGTCCAGGGTGCGCGCCTTGACAAATCTCGGTGCGCATCACGTAAAGAATTCCGAGGTGCTCTCTGCATTATTTGGAATTAATTTCCCCAGTGGCGTGCATAGGTCCGCCAGAGGGGTTTACATGCTTGTGTTGCCCCTCCCCGATGACCTTAGGAAGGACTTGGAGTGTGACTTCCTGATCATGATTGATGTTGAAGGTCTTTGTTCACCAGGACAGGACCAAGACACAGACACTTGGGTCCATGACAATGAGATGGCCACACTAGCAACAGGGCTGAGTGATGTCTTATTGCACAACATAGCTGCACAGGGGAATGCCGAATTTGAATCCAACCTCTGTGTAATAGTTAATGCTCTGCTACGTAATGATGTGTGTGGCTACACTCCTATCAACCTAGTCCTAGTGCAGAATGAAGAATTAAACAGCAATTTACAAGCCTTACATATTGAACAAATTGCTGAATTTCTTCAAAAAAAGACAGATGATATTGAAAGTAAGGGAACTGACAGAGAAATTGTTCAAACTAAAAGCAGTATCCCCTGTCTCATAGGGCCTTGGCAAAACATATCCCTCAATGAACCAGTTGACAAACAGTATAGTAAGAGTGTGCTAATGCTGAAACAGAACATATGTGAGGCATTGAAAAAGTGTTTAGGAAAGTCTAAAGCATCAGGCCTGCCTGAATTCATGGGCCGCTTGTGTGCTGTTTGGGAAGCACTGAAAGCTGAACAATGTTTTATTGGTCTTGAAAACACTGAAGTAGCTGTTGCATTCACACTGTTATGCACAGAGCTTTCCCAGTGGAAAAGCATTGCTGTTGACCACATGAAAAGCTGGGTCATTGGTCAAACAGAGAGAATAATGTCCAGTAAGATTGAAACTTTGGAGACTGATACTGAAGGTAATGTTCTAATTGTTTTGAAGGATGAAGCCAGAGACGAGGTAAAAAAAGAGGTGGATAAAATCAGGTCAAAGATGGAGAAATATGTGAGGAAGGATGATCTACACAAAACCTACATACAGCCATACATTCCAAACCTAATGAAGAGTATGAATGACATTCAGTCAGAGTTAATTGAACATATGATGGAAAGTCTAGAGTCAGCCAAAGAGAACCATTATTCTTCCACACAGTTCAGAAATTTCCAGAATTTGTTGGAAAGGGAGCAGGAGTCCAAGATTTTGACACTGGTGGAAAAAAACAAATTAACCAATGTTGCTCCTACAGACTTACAGCTAGAAGAAGAGTTTGAAAATGTGTGGAACAATGCATTATCCAAATTTGACTTTAGACCTTCAGAGACAGACATCACTGCAAGAATAACAGACATTCTGAAGAAGAACCTCATCAACCGAGGACTTCAGAAACACTTCAATAAGCTGGAAGACATGAAACACAAAGACAAGGACACCTCTAGCTTTCTAGTTACCGATGCCCATTTTGGATACCGCAGCAGATTAAAGCACATGTTTGAAGACAACAGCAGACTCCAGAGGTTAGAAGCTCACCACCTGGCATGCAACATAATAGCAGAATATAACCAGTTTGTAGCAGATGCATCTAAATTAGCATACTTTTCTGACAGCTACATAACGGAACTGCTAGAAAACGTTGAGAGGGCTTTAAGGGCAAAACCTCTGGAAATTAGGTCAGCATTTGAAGTAGATCTAAAGGTTTATATCTGTGGCTGTGCATGCAAAGACTTCCAAGATGCACATGAGCGTTATACAAAGGACAGAGATCTTTTGACATATATCAATGGGTCCAAAAACAGGCACCTGGGGGAGTTCATATACCAATTTCGAAAGAGGGACCAGTGCCAGAAGGCGGCTTGTGCATTTACTAATGTGGTCCTTAAACCCACAGCCCTGAACTATATCTACAGGCCACTGGGTAGTCAGATTGTGGCAGAGATGGTGTCAGGCAATGCCAGGTATTACCAATCCCCCATGGCATTCAACTGCAGCCTGCTAGAGGAGCTCTTGGAGGAGGACAGCTTTGAGCATGTCCTGGAGTACTTGCTTTCCTATGAAAGTTTTAGCCTGCAGCGGATCCACGAGAAGGTGGAGGCGCACCTGTCTGAGTCAACATTCTTGATCGATTGGAAGCAGCAACGACTAGGAGAGATAGTGGACAAGATGGCTGCCGCAGTGAGCCAGACTGCAGACGGCGTAACGGAAGGGCTGAGTGACACGAAGATGTTGCTGAAAAGAATGTGCTTCATTTTGGAGAAAGATGGCAATGTGGATGTTGACAAGACCTCTTTGGAGGGACCCCTGTTCAGCATCACCACACAATGGGACCGCTTTGTCAACGGCCTATTGGAGGCTCTGGGTGAACTAAGGTCTGCTCTAGCCCAGGAATTCTCCCAGGATGTGGATATCGTCGAACTTCTCAAGGCACTTCCCGTTAAACCTCAGGATTGCCTCTTCAAAAGAGTGAGAGGCTGTGGGAAACAGTGTCCCTTCTGCAGAGCCCCCTGTGAGGTCGGCGAGCGGGAACACAAGGTGCACAGCGCCATGCTACACCGGCCCAAAGGCATGCTGTCCTACACCTGTGACGACTCCTGTTCCCTGTCTCACACCAGCTGCCCCTCAGACATTATGCAGGACAACCTGTTCCTTAACAAAGACACGGAGAGTAAGGCTCTGGCCTACAAGGACTACCGCTCGGTCTACCCAGACTGGAGCATTTCTCCCAAAGAACCAGATGCCAACACGCCAATTGCTTACTGGAGGTAATGTTTTTTAATATGTAGTAAATGTACTTGTCAATTTGTGCTCATGTATGTGCTTATGTTGTGCTAAGTGTATTACACGTTTATTATTTCAGTATTCACAGCTTTTATACAGTTATTCTATATTTCTATATTACATATTTATTTTCTTTATTAAAAATACTTTCTTACAAGGTATGTGCTGGCAAGGTTTAATGGGAGGTTTGCAGAGGAATATCAGCGGGAGCCAGCCTATTTACCAGGAGAGTGGGAGATTATCACCAAAGAGGAAGCTTTAGAAAGTCTGAAGAATGCTCTATACAAAGGGACATAACTGTTCGTTATGGTCTTGTGTTGTTTGTATTGTACAGTAGGCTACAGGTACCCTTAACTTAAAGATTTAACACCAAAGTTTAACTTGATTTAGGATGACGAATATTATATTCAGCACAGATGATGATGATGAAAATGGTTTGATTAATGTAGGATTATTGACATTGCAAATTAGATTTTGTTTAAATTTTTATCTATTCCTTTATAACCCGGATTTAGTTAGTTAGAGCTGACATATTTGCCTACAGTATAGTCAAACTCAAGATTTATGTTACAGGTTGGTATTGGAATACTGTATGTATGTGTTGAAATATGTTGTTGATCTATACTAAAATGTATGCATGTATACAAAACATAATTAAAACAACTTAAAATCCTAATTAAACATAACATAACATAACATAACATAGCATAACATAACATAGCATAACATAACATAACATAACATAACATTACTTCAATCTAACACATAAAGAAACGTATTAAAACTGAATAAAGCAACAGGGGAATAACAGTTGGAATAACGACACAAGATGGCAGTATTGTACAGTTTGTTTGATTCCCGTATGATAATAAACACCCTATTTTATTTTATACGTACCTGAACATATAATTATGTTGAGTAATCTTTAATATAATATATTTTATTTATTTTTTAATAATGATGCAAATGTGAGGTGAATGAACTTTGTATTGTTTACTCATTTATTTTATGTGTACATGTGTATTTATGTGTATATTTTTGGTCACTTTGTCCAAATAACATGATTTAATACAAAGGGTTAGCAATTACACTGCAGGGACTGTATTGTTGTTGCTAAAATGCCTTTATTGATAGAAGCTCTACCCGCAACACTGCTACTGTGCAATACGTCTGCGAGGCCACATGTATGTATAATGAGGCAAATATGTTTAACTGCACAATGTCATTATTAATTATTGTTGATTATCGGAGCTAGTTTATACTTAATGCTTTTTAACTACTGTATCACATCTATATCTTCTTACCACATACTATGTTAACACAAGCAAATTGACATGAACCATCACCTTATCGTGGTGGAGAGGTTTGGGTGCCCCATGAACCTGAGGGCTGTGTTGTCTGGAGCCTTGTGCT
>JAODTR010006211.1:0-10918 GCA_025399935.1 Amblyopsis rosae
TGTCTCCTCTATATAGTGTCTAAGTGGCATGTCTCCTCTATATAGTGTCTCTAAGTGGCATGTCTCCTCTATATAGTCTCTAAGTGTCATGTCTCCTCTATATAACGTCTCAGACGTAACTCATCGCTATGGCCAGCTAGTGTTATTGCTACCTGCCTTCCATAGGGATATAACAAGCGATAGCTGGTGTCTTATGTACCTGCGGGCCCTGCTGGTGTTGTGACAGGCATGTGACCCTGCCAAGTGAGGGAAGGCACCTGGTTACTTATGAGCCTGCCTGGTGTTCGGTGGCTGTGGATCGACATGTCAGCAACAACATGATGCACAATGTAATTGTCGAGGGTATAATTAAAACAGTGTCGTATCACACACTCTGTGTGTGTGTGTGTGTGTGTGAGAGATTGTATATTCTACAGGTGAAACAAAAACGACAACTTGTGTGTGTGTGTGTGTGTGTGTGTGTGTGTGTGTATAGGCCTCGTCTTGGACCGATACCCTGTCGAGAGTTCATTGAAATTAACAATATGTTTCTAAATAGAGTCCCTGAAAAAAAACAATGATATATCATAGATCATAGATCATAGATATACTGTATATCATATAATATATATATATATATATATATATATATATGAAAGTAGCATTTCATATAGTGTATACAAATATAGAGAATACCAATGTTGGGACCTTACTAAATCTATAATAATGGATCAGTGTTCCACTTCAACTTCAGACTGGGATCTGGCACTGTTTCCAGCCTTTAATGAAACACAAAGATACACCTTTATTCCATATTTAGCATGCGTATTGTTTTCTGAATATGCTGGCAGCATTTGCTTTTGTGTTCCATCTATAGTCTTTCATCTCTGGATGATTTTTAGCCTCTCACACTGACATTGGAGCTGGGAATATGAGGTGAAGTGATTTATACTTGGCATTTGGAAGTGAAGGCATCCGGGCTGAGTGGTTTCCCCCCAGTTTCCCCATGGCCTGGGGTGTTTGACTAGACTCATCTTTCCATAAATTACTCTCTGCATATGCCAGCTATACCTGGGCACCCAGTGAGAAAGACTGGAACAAATAGCACCTATTTGAAGGTTGAGGTTTGACTCTGGCTTTATGTGGGGGGTGTAACAGTGATGTTGCCGGAGCTTGTTTGTGAAATGTGTCTAAACGAAGCTTGCCGTTTAGACTGGGATTGAAATCTGGCTCTGGTTCAAGCCATTGACATAGATGAGTCATGGGTCTGTGTTTAAAATTCCCCTTTTTGTCAATTAATTTCTTACTGCTTCACAGGACAAAAAAATAAAGAAATACCAGAAGGGTTTCAGAGTGACAGTCACCCATATTAACAAGGCACATTCTTTATATTTTCTGATAATTCCTGCAAACAGGCAGAGCTTTCATCAAGAAACTTCAAACACTAATAGTATAATAATGCATAAGCTTCAGCCATTCACTGCCATACTGAACCACACCCGGTCCTTCAATCAATGCCAACAGGAGTGATCTCATCTACCAGTGAAATCTGTAACATCCTCTATATGAAAATATTCTCTGTACAACCTTTGCTGCTATAAAAATTGATCAACTATAAAAGTAGGAATGCACTTGTCAGTCAGTCAGATTGAACTCTTTCACCAAAATGCGATCTTCTAACCCGGAAAAAAAGAATTACTCTATATATTGCCAGAAAGATCTATGAGCAACAAATAAGTCAGTTAAAACAACAAATTCACTGCCATTTCATTTTTGCTAATTTAGATTTCTCTTGAGTTTGATTTAAAACTGTAAACTGTATATGAAAGATGGACATTGTAGACATCAGTTAACACATGAATATTCTCCTAGTATGTTTTTCCAGTGGCCCACATTAACACTGATGACGAGAAGTAAAAATAAGTATTGACACCATAAAATGCAATTATGTTAAAATGCAAGATGATATTCTAGCCTTGTGGGACCATTCTGATCTTGCGAGCCACAGTTTGACTGCCACGAATTTCAATTCAATAGTGTTTTGCATTGGCGGTGCATATACATTTCAGTCCAGCTTCCTTACATAAAATGTAACTACCCTATCTCACCCAATCTGGCATACGATGATGGTGTCGTCTTGGGAGAAACTTCAGTTGGTTGTTTATGTGCCTAACTGTTTTCTACACGGGCGTTAGACGCTTTTGCGTTAAGGGGTTCCAGACTGATACCGACAGCGAAATGAAATTGGTACTCACAAGACCACGGTGGTCTCACGAGGCTAGTTGTCTACTCAGTGCCTTCCATTCATTAGGACAGTGATTTGCTGTATTTGAAGCCAAGAGCCATCTTACCAGTCCAGCATCTAAATCACTTCCCCACAATACATAAATACATACATAAATAAATACATTTTATATATATATATATATATATATATATATATATATATATATGCATACTGTATGTATTATGATGCTCTGTTATGATCCACTCCCAGGTTTAAGATTTTTGTTTGTATTTAGGCTTAAATACAGCATTTATTTGGAGGATTGACTGGCATATTGATACTCTGTGGAAGTGTTTATGTGAAGTGGAAGTGGCTCTGATGTCGTCCAGCTGTCATTATCCTAAAGAATGTGGTTTGCTGGCGATGGTGTTTGGCCTACTCAGCTGTTGTTATTATTGTCACTTAAAGGTGAGGTAAGGATTGCTCATCAAAACACCTCTGCTTTCATCGCCATTCATCTTCTTCCTCGGAAGATCTGCCCCCAAGGCTAGAATTGTGTTGTGTCACGCAGTCTGCACCAGTGTGTTTGGGTTAAAATAACAACAACGAAGCCCGCGCTGTGTTGAAACGCAACATTTTAATTCCCTCCCCTCTCATCTCCCCCCTTATACACCCATACCTCTGACCCTCCCTCCCCCAACACCTCCCCATACCTCCTCCCCCCTCCCCTTCCCAGTGCTGCTGCGCGAGGAGGTGGCCCAGCTCCAGGAGGAGGTGCAGCTCCTGCGGCAGATGAAGGACATGCTGAGCAGAGACGTGGAGGAGAGACAGGGCGGGGACGCCCCAGGCCAGGAGGCCCCGGGCGGGGGCAGCTCCTCGGCCCGAGTGCTCTCCGCGACGGAGCTCCGCGTGCAGCTGAGCCACAAGGAGCAGGAGCTGGACAGGGCCAGGGAGGCTCTGCAAGGTGAGCGTGGGGGGCGGGGCCATTGTAATGGGGGCGGGGCCAGTTTTATCTTTGATAGGTGCTATATAAATGCACTTTACTTACCTACAGTGGGATAGGGGTGGGGCAAATGTGCTGGGGGCGGGGCAAAGGGGGCACTGCAAGGTGTGGCCAGTGGTGAGAGTGTCCGGTGGGGAGCGTGGCAACACGTGGGGGCTGTGACAACAGGTGGTGGGCGTGGCTACATGTGGGGGGCATGGCAACATGTTGTGGGCTGAGTCTGTTTTGGTATAGCCCTTGGTCCTGGAATGAGTTCCAGGTAAACCTCAAGCTTGCATTGTGTGCACTTATTTCTATAACGGCCTATAAGATCCATGAAATGTCATCTGTTAAAGCCAGTGTTAATCCTAATATATATGCATATGTGTGTGTGTGTGTGTGTGTGTGTGTGTGTGTGTGTGTGTGTGTGTGTGTGTGTTTTATGTACAATATTGTAGACATTTAGATAGCAGCAACCAGCTGTTTTCTATGTAAATATATAAATAGTAAAGATATAGTCGAGTAATGGCGTCCTGAGCAGAGATTGACACAAGCTCCCTCCCTCTGTGTTTATTGTAATCCCATCTCCTCTCTTCTTTGTTGACATAGCCGGGCCACCGAGCGTGCCTGCTAGTGCGTTTGTTTGTGTGACACAAAGCATTCTTTTTTAGACTGAGATGCTGGTGCTTAGTGTGACACCTAGTGGCAGACAAACATACTACATGCTGCCTATATTCTACATACTGTTTGGTAAAGAGGCTGGTGTTCTGCCTCTATATTCAGCGCAGTGAGATTGCAGCATGCCAAGCTGAGATGTCATCAACACAGCAGTGAATCATGCTCCAGCAAAGCATTATATTTCCCAGAATGCAGCTGAAGCACAAACAGTGGTTTCGCTAAAAAGACAAACACACGTTGCCTGTCAGGGGACTTTGTAGGCCAGACATTTCAGTTTGACAGCATCCTACGCCTCGGGGAAATAGTTGAAGACGGACAAATACAGTATAGCAACAAATGGAACCCAAATAAACACTTAACTGTATCTGCTGTTTTGCCATCAGAACAGCCTGCATCCAGAATCATAATTTCTATGACTCAGGCCTGCTAATGAAGGCTAGTGACTAAGGACCCCCGCAGCCACTGACAGCAATCAGCAAATAATGAAAGCTTTATACGGGGGAACATTGGTTGGCTTACGGAGCCCACCATCACTGAGTGTGACTGGTCTGGCCTGCAATTAAGGCAGACTATGTGGGAGGACAAAAGGAAATTGCCTGGTAAAAAAAAAAAAAGCTAGTTAATATCAGTTTTGTTTTCGTTTTGTGGGAACCATGCCTTGCACTGATTACAATGAAAGTTCTGTATGGCTGGTACTGGTGTTCGTACTGTTGGTACTAATGCGGGAAGACCAGGTTTTTGTGACCCAATATTTAGAAATGTCGGACACTTGAACCATTGTTATCTTTTATCTTTATGTCTCACATTGCCCATATGTTCTGCAGCAGTGCTGTCTAGAGCTCATCTCTCTTGCCTGGCGAGTGCCACTGCAGAATCGACACAGTACTTCCGATCTCCGAGGACTGCTTTACGAGGCTCCTAAAATCCAGCGGGTTTGTTTATTTTTGCTGTAGCATTATTTCCAGCCTTCAGACCAGACACTTATGGTGGGCTGAAGTTGTGGCTCCCATCCTGGTTTCAGTTTGTCTCCAGATTACAACTGTGCACTATAAATACATCTGTTATCTCCTTGTTTTGTTGCTTTCTACAAGTTGGTACTTTTCCATTTAATGGGGCATTGGCATAAGTTTATGCTAGTTAGTGTGGCTCTACGGGTTGCTGCAAGCACAAAACAGCCTTTTTTTAATAGAAGCCTATTATACGAAGCCACTTCATTACCTTGTTTACTGTAGTGAAATGCAGGGTCCTGAATCGAAGGTCTCGTTATCCCGGGGAGCTGAAACATCTGCTGTGTGAAGTGCCATCGGAGGTGAAACAGCCGGGTGGGTGTTTCAGGTATAAAGTACAACAACAACAGCATATACAGGGGCTCAAGGTAATGCCACCCACCTGATTGAAGATGAGGCGTCTATTTGACGTGTGTCTCCCCCTCCACAAGGCCCTGTTCACGGAATATTCTGCTCAGACATCGCATGAGGATTACACCCGATGTTTAGAGAACCTCAGGTCCCGGTGGGTTTTTGATTGAAGCGCCACCAACAATTGAAGTAGAATAGCCTTTCTATTTTTGTATTTTTTGGCTGATATATCAAAGAGCTGATGTGATGAAGTAGCTTGAAAGAAATGTATCATCCCTATTCTGCTGTCTTCCGCTGAACACAATACCTGTTTGCTTAGGGAACGGTCTGCAGAAACACTGCCTCGTCGCCACACCCTCCTCCATTCACACGGATCGATGATAATCTTTAGATTTTCATGAATAGACAATGAGACGAGCAGAGAAGAAGCTCAGCGCCATTGTCGCTGCATTCGGCCCTTATTTCCCCCTTTTCCCTGCTGTCTTCATCTGTTCTCTGCCCCCTCCATCTTGCGGTTTCTTCTTTACTAGGCTTCGGTGCCCACATCTTGTGCTGCCCCCATCTCTGAGCCTTGGGTTTTCGCCCACCTCAGGCCAGTCACTGGACTCTCAGCACTATAATTGAGATGGGGAGGTAATTGCCAGCCACTTGCAATTGCAGGGTTTGTTGTGATACCTGTGGCCACTCAAACCAGTTGTATACCAGTGACACTGGAATAATATCAAGATGGAGCACTGTAATGTGATTTCAATGGCAGCAAAAATGCAACGTTTCCGGTCTCTTAAATGTGCATGTTATTTCTGTGGAGGCTGATAAATGGTAAATGGACTGCATTGATATAGCGCTTTTCTAACCTTCCGGAACACTCAAAGTGCTGTACAGTATTGCCTCACACACACATTCACACACCGATGGACATTGCTGCCGTGCAAGGCGCGACCGACCACCGGGAGCAGTTAAGGGTTAGGTGTCTTGCTCAAGGACACCTCGACACTTGGTGAGGAGTTAGCCGGGATCAAACCAGCGACGTTTGGATCACCTGTCGCCCAGCTCTACTCACTGTCGCCCCAATGATGATGTCGGCATTGCCCAGAAAGCTAAATCTATACATGGCTTAAAAGAAAAAATACATTTACCCCAGAAGTGTTTACTGCAAAAATACCATTGTAGCCTCAGATTGATCAGAGGTACTTAGGAATTCATGTAATATGCTCACAATACCGATTAGAACCCCTAGACGGAAATAATCAGCAGAATTATGGAGACATCCGTGGACCTCCCCGTTGACTTGCAGGGAACACTGTGTCATTCTGGTCTGCATAAAGTCCCTCCGCATCCATTCAAAAATCAAATGCAGAAATGACGCCCGTTCAACCCTCTCTGTTCACCCCAGTCTCTCTGGTCAGTCACCCCTGCTGCCCCGACATACAGTAGAGTGCACGGGTGTCAAAGACCAGAAACCGTGTTGGGGACACGTTCACCGCGTGACCTACAGTCACACGGGCACGCCATTCTCACTCTAACAGTGTGAGAGTTTGCCCAGCTTGATGACTTGGCAGTTTCTTATCTAACTTTTGCTTAATGAATTTTCAAAGTACAGCCAGCCCTTGCTTTTTTTTTTTTTTTAATTAGCCATCCCTGCGTTGGCTAATGGCTATCACGAAGCAACCGGCAGTCAGTAAGGAAGTCAAATTAATTCCTCAGACGTGTATCACCAAAGCCGTTCAGCGGCACGCTAAAATTATGTTTAAGGGAAGACACTTTGTTCTAGGCCTCTATCTACACAGACACACACACACGTACATACTCGCTCTATTATTGAGCTTCTTCTCTGATTGATTCAATTAACTGCTTTTAAATGGCAGTTTTAAACAAAGCTACATCCTTCTCTTGGAAACTGTTTATGTCCCCTATACCACCAAGTCCACAGATGCTGCTATTTAAATATAGCAAGTGTATTTGGAGGGCTAATCAGCAGTATGTTTTCGACTGCTTCGTTTCCGGGGAGACTGCTTGGTTCACCGTGGTATCCTGTTGTCATGGAAGCCTGCCGCCATGTGTCAATCACAAACATTGCGGACGCGACGTCCTCTGTATCCGTGCCAGACCCGTGCTCCCGGCTTTTGTGCGGCAGCATCCTTCGTTTCATCAACTGAGGTCTAGGCCACGGAACACTGGCAGCCAGTGTTCATAGCGGAACTGTAACCATAGCAGCAAATTATACTCTGGTGGAACTACTGTACATTTATAGGTACATTTAGCAGAAATTACAGGGCAATTTTCTCTGTGTCTCTATGTATCTCTTTTGAACAGAGGAGAGACACACTGCATCAAGCTCTGTCATTATTTCTGATTCACCGATTTGTGAGTATTGATTTTAAAAGCCAACATACATATTACGCGCACACACACACACACACACACACATACACACACTAGTAATGAGCAGTCTATACGCAAAGAACAGGCAGCTAGTGGACCACAAGCAGATATTTGGTGAATTTAACAATCGCTGATTACACCTTTAATTAACCATTGCTCTGAAAGCTGTGGGAGTTTGGGATGTTGAGTGACTACTTAATCAGTCACCACTGCATTATCTGTCTGTCTGACTGAAAATGTAAAAAAGTAAAACAATGGCCTCCCTCTTGACGTGTCCCCATCTCTTCCACCTCGTTGAGAGTTAGCTAAAAGCCCGCCCGCCGTCTCTGGCGCTCCAGTTGGGTGGAGGGGTGCCAGGTTGGAGTGGCTTCTCTCGTCAGTGTGAAGGACGTCATGGCTGTATGTGAAAGGGGGGCGTCAGCTACTTTGATTCTGTTATATGGGACCAGGGCGCACCCTCAGCCCTAAACACAGACCAGAACGCACCCTCCTGTGGCATCTGTCAATATTACGTTTGCCTGAGCACTACAGAACACAGGAAATTCATATGTGTCAGTTCTTATTCACTACACAATGAGACGCATTTCCGAAAAGATGTAATTGCAAATTATTGCCTGCCCTATCGACACCTACTGCATTCGAACCGTCCTGGAAGGGTGGATTCCTCCCTCTGTGGTCCCTTCCCAAGGTTTTTTTTTCCTTTTTTACCCACCCTGGTTTTTACAGGAGTTTTTCCCTTGCCCGAGGGAAGGAGAAGGTTACAGGGGTGTTGTTTGTTTCCGTGGGCTTGTAAAGCCCTTTGAGACCGCAATGTGATTAAGTGATACTATATAAATAAAACTGACTTGGCTTGAATGTTAATGTACTGTATTGCAGCATGCCATGTGGACTTGAATGCAATGCCTCACGTTGAATTCTTGCCAGTGCTTGTTACCCGGCTATTAACGCTACGTCACATAAACAACTCTTGGCTGAACGTCTGATACATTCATCTCAGCCTCTACGGTCCATCAGCCCTACGTCACATAACGTCTGAACATAGACCGCTCGGACGTTCTGCAAGTAATACTGTCGATTTCCATTTGCTGTTAGCATTGTTACCCACAAGTATGTAAACGCAATTTCCGGTACACCGCTAGTGCAGAGCTATATTTACACATTTTTTATTAAATATTTAGTTTTAGCAGTAACCATAGCCTACACATTTTACAGATTTACAAGACCTGTAAACAGCCAGAGTCCTGTTGTTTAGATAGTTTGAGAACGTCTGACTTGCTCATCATGGTCATCGTGTATGCCAATCAAAATACCTGGCCTGTCAAGTAGGCGGTTACCGACATAGTGACGTAGCGCATACAGTGCTGTGTTCCCCAGCCTTTACATATGTGAAGGTGTGGCTACAAAAAAACGAATAAACATGTCAGGTTCACTCTCCAGCCAGTGTCATGTGACCAGTGTCATGTGACCAGAGACACTGGCTTCAACCAGGAGTTGGTCCCCGGACACTGCACAGTGGCTGCCCACGGCTCTCTTGAGGAAGAGAACGAATTTCGCTTCATGTATATTATACACGTATGTGTATGTGACATTAAAAAACACCTTTAAAAACACCTTTACATTCTTGCGAAGTGTGTGTATCCCCCACAGAGCTAATTATTTAGTATTCTCCATGCGTTGCTATTGTCCTTTTTATAAAAGTTGTTTTGATGGTCTCACTTGTGTGTGTGTTTGGCGCTGTAAGAATCCTCACCAGACTAAGTCTGATGGGAAGCCCATTGTTTTGATACTGGTGGGTTTTGGGAGAATTTGTATTCTTTTATTTAACGGGCAGACAGAAATTGTTGTTGTCTCAATTGTGCTCATTGTGCCTTCAACTGAATAGATTGGGAACAGCAGATAATGAGGGCTGTCATTGGCCAAGGGAGACGGAAATACTCTGAATTGGACTCACAGAGCAAACCTCAGTAATCCACACCAAGAGAGACTGTGTGTGGAAACAAAACATTCCTCGACAAAAACATTATTTAAAAAAATATTTAATGTTTTTATACTTTCACGTTGTGGGGATTACATTTGAGAACAATGCGCGTGCTTGTGCGTGTGCATGCATGTGTGCACCACCCACACACTTTAATGTGTCTAATCAGCCACATACATTCTGTATACTCTTCCCCTTGTAAAACATGACCAGTGACCGTGGCAGATAACACAGGAAGTTCAGGCATGAGTGCGGCCACTCACCCAGGCTGTGTGAGTGCAGATTCGAACAGAAAGAGGCTTTTAGCGTAAAACCTGCGTAAAAAGCCCGGCAGCTGTGTCTGTCCGAGAGCCCCTCTCAGCAAGCTCTGTTGCCACGGACAGGAGGGTCCGTAGAACGTGCACTTAAAGATCGTGCGTTTGTTCCTCCCGTTTGATATTTTCAGAGAACAGCGGGGTGAGAGGAGATTGGTGCCTCAGCTGGTGGTTTGCTAGGTGTTTTTTTTGTTTTGTGCCTGCTGGAATTGCTTCCACACCTGCCTGTTAGCATGCTAGCAAGTGTTATAAGTTTGATTGTTGATCCTTGAAGATTGGGTGTAAAGCCGACCTTAAACCATATGATGAAACTAGTTAGTTTGAAACTAGACAAGTGTTCTTTTTCTGTTGCTCCACTGCTACGTAAGTCACATAATATTTAGTAGCTCCTAAATACAAATATTGTCACACAGAAAGACGTTGTCAACCATTGACAACCAGTCAATATCCGTGTCTGATGATCTCGGAAGCATCTCACCATTCTTTGCATGTTGATGTACTGTACCGTGGATTTAACCGCATGCCATCCCATCCACCAGCTGTCGCTTGATTTTGTGTAATAAAATTCCATTTTATTAATAATTTATATCTATATTTTTACTTTTTGGAAGTAAGTAGCCAAGACTACTACCGCAGTAACGTTACTAAATCACATCAGATGGATGTTCATCAAGTGGTTGTTAGCACGCAGGCTAACTAACAACACTATAGCCTATTAGCCTTGTACTCGTGGTACTGCCGTATGGTACCGTAGCTGATATGATGGCTCATTGCGTTGCCGTTATAAGGACGATTGTATCGATCTAGGCCTATGAGGCTGTAAATTACAAAAAAGGGGTTCACCTTCAACATTGAAATCAGTTTGTGTGTATGTAGTCAGTCCTCTTTCTGATGTAAATGTAATCTTCCTACCGTTTATATTGCATAGCAATGTTACACCAGAACTAACCAGTATGAACCAGCCTGGACCAGCACTAACCAGTATGAACCAGCCTGGACCAGCACTACACCAGCACTAAC
>JAODTR010006212.1:0-10918 GCA_025399935.1 Amblyopsis rosae
GACTTTCACTGCCACCCATGTGGCAGCGCACCCGACCCCCACGGTTCCTCCCACGAGTGGTGGGCCCATAGGATGTGTGTTCTTTTTCTACAAATTGTTTTTTTTTTCTTATTCCGACCTTATTTCTCATTATACAACCGGAATAACTGGGCTGAATTTAGAGCGAAGGGGGGAGGGAAGCGTTAACGTTAACAAATGTTCCAAAACTATACTCATAAGCCAGCAAGTGCCTTGGGCGATTTCAAATGGTTATAAAAAATGGATATCACGATTATCCTGGCCAAAATAATTGCGATAAGATGGTATCACGATTATTTAAAAATGGCACTAAATAAACATACTGGAATCACTTTCATTTTTCCTAAGAAACAAACATTTCTATTTTGTGTGATTCATTTAGTTTTGAAACCAGTATTTCTACAAATTTGATTAATATTTTCTATGTGGTGGACACAATGGGCAAGCCGAGCCTTCAGCCATGGTGGGGACTGACTGGAAAGATGCAATAAATATATAAATAATAAAATGAGTTAGTATTTATCAATACAATTGCACTGTACAAGTGAGCTAGACAGCTTTTGTCAAGTCACTTGTTAGAATATGAATTATTATGATTATCATGATAATGGACCTTCACCACGATATGATTATCATTAGTATTTTTATAGCAATAAACGATAATATCATATATTGTCCCATCTGACGTGTAGAGGCTTTGTGAACCCATAAAATGCAGAACTTTATAAAATATTGTGAATACTCATAACACCACCGTTAATTAATGTGTCTCATCACAGTTCAGTCCTGTTATTTAAGTTCAGCTCAAACAACACATTTTAGGGTGCAGGGAGTTTAGAGTCTACATTATAGTTAGTAAGTAAAATGTATTTATATAGCACATTTCACAGATAAACATCACAAAGTGCTTCACAACTATAGGGGAATACACACCAAATACAGACTAAAGGGTATTTAGCAATACAGACTTAAGGATATTTAGCGATACCGACTAAAGGATATTTAGTGATACAGACTAAAGGATATTTAACGATACTGACTAAAGGGTATTTAGCATTGTGACTGCAGTCTTTTGTTCCTCTGGGCCCAACTGTCAATCAGGCTAAAGACGTCTGGTTTGAAAACACAGCAGAGCAGAGAAGGCAGGCATCCTGCTGTTTCAGACACTGTCAGTGAGATGGATTCTGGTTTTGTGTTATTCTAAGCCTCCCTTAACATAAATGATGTAGCTACAGTCATTTAAACATTTGCATAGATATATTCTCCAAATTGACAACATGGGCGTAGATCAGTGGGAACAAAAATCTCATTAAGTTCATTTCAATGCCAGGTTATAATTCAGTGCCATCTGTGGAGGTCCAACAGGGGCTTGAATTCCTATGCAAGGCATTGAAACAGGCACTAATGTATCCATGTGTGCCAATTATGGCAGAGAGCTATGATTAATATCCTGTCAAATAAAGGCCTGGCTTCTTGTGTTTAGACACCATGCAGAGTGATATTGTATATCTGGCCTGAAAGGATCAAATCTGTCTGTGAAGGACAATGTTCTGTAGGATGCACGGGCTGCTGTAATCACATCGGTTACTAAACAGGAGCCATCAGAGATGATTTCAGCCGTGACCGCTGGGTGTTTAGTCCTTTGTTTACGTTCCATTAAGTGTTTTCCTCACTGTTTACACGTCTTTCAGGGCTGATTACCTCTCTGGGTCTATTTAGCATGATTAAAACCCAACATTTTAGGATGCTGCTTATTGGATAAACTAATTTAAGAGTAGGCCTAGACTAGTGTAGCAGCACCTTCTAGCTGTTTTTCATAATTAATAACGTACTGTATGTTGCAGTAAAAGTGGTAGGAATGTACATGACATTTCAGAATCCAACTTGTTTTGACTAAGATGACATTTACAAGAGGTTTGTCTGGGCTCTTACTGTAATTCACATGTCAGACAATATGGGAATAGAAAAGTAGTGCAGCTGCTAAACCGGCACTGGTGTGAACAGCCATTTTGGAAAGGTCAAGAACATTTGTAACATCTAACAGTGCTTTCTCAGGCACAGACTGGAACACAATTAGCAGATAAATACTTCCCGATACACACTGGTTGCCTATATCATTAATATTAACATATGTATCGAGGTTGGGTAGGTAACTTGTTTTTATATAATCTGTTACAGTTACTATACCAGACTAAAATTACAATCAGGAATGTCATTTTTGGATTATTTAAATTTAGTAACATAATCTGACTACTTTCCATACATTTTAAATTACAAAATGTTCTTAAACATTGTTCTTTGAAATACCATATAAAGCAATTTACTGAATTGGCATGTTGCATGCTAACCAACTAAGGAACAAGCCAACCTAAAAGAATAACATAATGAGGTGTGAACGTCTGTAGGTGTATGTACTGAATATATGTGGTGGGTGTTGCATGCTAACCAAGCTAAGTAATAACCCAATCTAATAGAATAACATAGAATGAGGTGTGAATGTCTGTAGGTGTCTGTACTGAACATATGTGGTGTGTGTCACATGCTAACCAAGCTAAGGACCAACACAACAACAACAGCATGTGTGGTGCCAGGAGGGTCACCGAGAGAGTGTGCTGCACCACACCTCTATAAGTGACATGCCCAGGTGCACTTCATTAGCCTAATTGGGGCCTATCCAGCCAATAAGGACCACAGCCTGCTAAAACAAAGCAGGACCACCACATCTTTCTATTTTTGTGTGTATGTTTATGTTGCTCAGGGGCTCTGATTAAAGTAGCAATTTCTTTTTAGTTATTGATTGATGACATTAATGAAAGGTTAAGAAATAAGAGGACAGATTGTTTTATGCATGTTCTCCTTCTAAGGATTACATTTACATTTACATGGACTTGTTTTGTTTTCTAATACTGTAAAATTCAGAATATGTCATCATTCTAGGTTGAAATATTATTTGGAATGTTGACATCCAGAATAATGGAATATTCTGACCAATAACAAGATGATTGTTCATGTAATAATAGAAAATGTCTCTTCTCTGTTGTGGTAGCAGTGTAGCTCAGAGATGTCTCTCAGAAAACCCAGAAAGCCTGTAATCTCATAACAGGACTCACCAACATACTGTATATTGTAATGTCCATGTTTTTCCTGCGTGGATGCTTGACGGAGAACGCATATTGGTATTTGGTAAATGTTTCCGGCTGGATGTTGAAGTCTTTACTGCCTTCAAGCTGCAAATGAAATATAAACAACACTCATAAAATAACAAGGAATGGTCAATTAGGAAAATTACTAAAACTAACCCAAGCCTCTATAATAGTATTATTGTTATAATTATAATTGTATTCTACTTTATAGTTAATAAAACGCATAACACACAATTTAACATCAGGCTAGGAAATTTGCATTTGAAGCTATCCCCGTATACAGATCAGCTAACAACATCTATCTCCTCTATATTTCAGCTCATTAGATCAGACTACAATGAATGAGAGAGCAATAACTGCATTTTCAATTACATAAAATGTGTATACAATCACCAGTAGATCTGATAAAAACATGAAAACGTTTGCTTAAGTCTTAAAAAGTCATTTTTATCCACAGATTATACTTCTATTACACATGCTCAACTGTGTGCTTGCGTCAGTGCAACCACATGGTAGACATAAAGCATTAGGATTTATGTATAAATCCCCCCCGCTTATCCATGTTCGGGACGCGGGGGCAGCATCTTAAGCAGAGGACAACCAACATCCCTCAGTAATCAGAAACGTAATTGTAAATGTAAATGTAGTAAAATAATCTGATTACTTTTCATTACATTACTTCACCCTAAAACAATGTTAATTGAAATGCCATCCAAAACAAGATTCTGCGTTCGAGCACCATATCTTTGTATTTTTGTAGCCGTGTATGTTACTCAAGGGGGGGGTCAAAGTAGGACTTCAGATAATGACTGTTGTTAAGGCAATTAAGAAGACAACTAATTGTTTTATGCATTTTCCTTCTGCAAACATACCTTTTAAATATGAAATAGTCATAGAAGTAATCATCACATTTTTCTAAAATACCAGTAATCTGATTACAATATTTTAGCCGGTAATGTAATGGATTACAGTCCCAGTTATCTTGTAATCAGTTACTTCCCAACCCACCTGTGTGTTTTCTATCTGGAAGGCTTCAGCACATACAGTTGGCCTGCCTGTAAGTTTCCATCCATCAGCAAGCTTGTAAGACATAATTGTACTTGCCCTTGTAAGGCACTTGGGTGGAAGCATGAGCTACCTGCCGAACCAAAATGCTAATCGTTCTCTATCAGAGCACATTGCCACCACGAGCCTGTACCTTAGTCAAGAACCTCTCAATTAAAACAGAGGACAGATGAGTTCTCCTGTCCTGTAAGGGAGATAGAGGTTTCACATACTGTAACAAACAACTTGTGCTTATTTGTTTTGGAGGCGGGGGAACAGCTAGAATGGCCCTCTGTGAGTTCGTTACTGGTTCTAACCTGTTAGTGCCTGGCTGGGTGTTTAGGTGAGACATGCTTTGGCTCTGCGGTAATAGAAAAGAAACCATGCAGATGTTTTTTTTTTGTGTGTGTGTGTGTGCATGTGTGTGCATATGTGTGTGAGTGTGTGTGTGTGTGTGTGCGCGTCTCTTGTAACCTGTATTATACAAGAGAGCTGTGATGGCTTTCTTTGTTGCTGTCGGTGTGTGTGTGTGTGTGTGTGTGTGTGTGTGTGTGTGTGTGTGTGTGTGTGCATGTGTCAGTGAGTGTGTCTGTGAGTGTGTGTGTGTGCGTGCGCTGTCCTGTCTGCCTATGTTTGTCCTCGTGCAAACACACACACATGCGGGCTCTCTGACAAAAATAAGCTCATACAGTAAATATCTAAAGTCCAATCTCACCCTTGGCTTACCTGCGCTAATGCCCACATTGCCCCGTGTCGGTGCTTTCGGGCAAACAAAACAAACCACAATAACAAAACCTTATTTTCACTACTTTCTCTGTACTCAACCCTTTGTGCCAACTGTAGCCGAAACCACCTGTCATTCAGAGACGGTGTTAGTCATTCTCACAACACACCTGTAGTTCATCCACAAGCAGACAATACAATCTACACACACATGCACACACACGCACACGCACACAGAGACGCACACACACACACACACACACACACACACACACACACGCGCACAGACGTGCACACATAAGCACAAACAGATGCAGGCAAATTCAAAATGCACTCAAGAGCATATTAATTACCAATTAAAATAATAATTAGCATATTAATTGGTGTAGGTATGTCTGTGTCACATTTAGCCTCCCCACGGGACACAGAGGAGAGGAGGAGAGGAGTTGAGGGGAGATAGGAGGAGAGGACATAGGAGAAAAGGAGGGGCGAGGGGAGATGAGAGGGTAGAGTTGATGGTAGGCAGGTTTCAGGCTCATGACAGAAAGATTGTGTTTCATCTAGACTATCAGCCGGTTTCTCTATCTGCACCTTAGAGGAAAGCAATAGGGTTGTTCCTGACTGCTTTCTGGGTGAAGAATGCTACAGTGTTTCTGTATAGCACACAAACTTGTGCTCAGCAGTCATATGCTATTTATGATTCATTACGCAAGGTTGTGAAGTAACTGATTAGATAAAACAGTAACTATAATCCATTACAGTTACCAGCTATAATAGTGGAATAATATTATATGTATTTATAAAGAAATAGATGATTATTTATATGATACTTTCAAATTTAAAAGGGAAGCTTGCAGAAGAAAAATGCATATAATGCATAGCCATAAGAACCTGCGGTCCTATAAAGCACACAGTGTTGTTATAATGTGTTTCAATGCTTGACACAGGTTCGTATCTGCTGCAAAATCTGCAAAATCTAATTTCGAGACTGACAATAGTTTTACATTCTGGGAGTAATGAAAGCATTATGTTCTACACAAACCAGAACAATGGTCTACATTATTTGTAATATAATAAATTGCTTTTTAGTAATAATCTTATTTTGTCTGTCTCTCTCTCTCTCTCTCTCTTTCTCTCTCTCTCTCTCTCTCTCTCTCTCTCTCTCTCTCTCACTCAGTCGTTCCCTCTCAGGAAGGGTTCAGGTGGGAGGATCATGGGTTGTTGTCCTCCAGATGGTTTCTAGGTTCTCTCTCTATTTCTAAATCTTCCCCTCTGCCAACCACCAATCCCTCATTTATTCTCTCTCCAAATCTCTCTATGCCTCTTTTCTCCTACTGAGATGGTAGAGCTCTCTCTCTCTCTCTCTCGCTCTCTCTCCTGAGATGGTAGAAATACTACCATCTGTCTGGTCTCTTGTCTGCAGTTTAGGTTTGGCTCAATGATGCATTTAGATAACAGTACAGGTCCCAGTATCCACCAGTAGTAGACTGGCTGTACTGGAGCACGCACACACACACACACACACACACACACACGCACGCACACAAACCAATGCAGACATTGAAAGCACAAAACACATGCTCCTGTCTTTAGAAAACTGCATGTGTGTGTGTTACTATCAATGTAAGACAGTGACAGACCTTCAAAACACCTTAGCATAATAACCCGGAATGGTAGAGATAGAGAGAGCGAGAGAGAGAGAGAGAGAGAGAGAGAGAGAGGGATGCATTAACATTAGATTAGCATTAAATGTTGCAGGTTAATTGTTTTATTACACAGAGCATAAACAACATTATAGCTGTATTGCATGCCGTAATACAGAATAAGGAAATAAGCCTTACAAAAGTCCTTCTGGGCAAGTCTCACCACTCGGCAGCCATCTTTGAAACACCCGTGCAGTTATTTAGGAACACAATATAAGCAGGTGGGCTTACGTCTAGGCCTGTCGCGATAGTTACTATATCGCCATATCGTGCAATATATTGAAATAATCTTGATCATTTTTCTGACCGCAATATTATTGTATTTCCACGCGTGTTTCTGACATAACACATAAGTTAAAGTGCTCCTATGCTCTTCTCTCCTGTGCTCGTCTCTCTCTCTCTCTGTCTCTCTCGCTCTCTCTCTCCCTCACAAACACATATGCACAGAGCAGACAGCGACAGCTGATACGTGTTCCTCAAGGCCAAAGAGTAGGCTATATTGTATTGTTTAGGTATGGTATTTTTCCCGACGATTGCATATTCCAGCCAACTACAAAAATACTGCATTTGGTTTGTAGGCTACCTACTTTGCCAATCAATGAAACTGGTGTAACCAATCACAACAAATAATTAATGTTACATGACAATAGCGGAACAGAGGTGCGTTTAGAATTGGTGAACATTTTTCCGTTTGCTTGAGTTCGCAGCAAACTGTTTGAGGAGGTAGTTCTCAGTGAACACACATTGACGCTGGACGAAGGGTGACAGTTTCTATCTAATATGTTTGGAATGTTTACACAAAAAGTTCAACATTCAAGTTCAAAGCAAACATGTCCGCCAATTCTGAACTCACCTCTATCGTTTTGCTGCTTATTAAAATATCTACCGGTCTATAGAAAATATGGAATATGTCGCTGCAAACCTGAAATGATTATAGTAAGTTGACATTTTGCCGTTTTGAGTTTGCTTTAGAAGGCACACTACTACCCGCATAGCCTACGATCTTCCAAACGTGAACTTTCATCCTAAAATACTGGATTAAGTTACTGCTCCGCCTGGACAAAATCATCGTCGCTGGTGTAGGGCATGTAATTCCACCCTTGTCTTTTCTTGTCTGCCCTTAAAATGACTTTCTTGAATTTATTATTTCTGGGACAATTAATCTGCCAACATACATAAGACATATTATCGTGACAGGCCTACCTACGTCAATGCTTACTACACGATTGGTTAAATATGTTAATGCTTGGAAGTTATAAAGAAGTCAATTGGCTCTTTTGGATCATGTTATGTGTTATTATTTGAATATTCTCCTCCAACAAATTAGCATTTAAAAATTCT
The DNA here is from genome assembly GCA_025399935.1 of Amblyopsis rosae. Lineage (NCBI taxonomy): Eukaryota > Metazoa > Chordata > Actinopteri > Percopsiformes > Amblyopsidae > Amblyopsis > Amblyopsis rosae. Next base: position 7,973 of record JAODTR010006212.1, read on the forward strand.
CCCATAGAGTGACATGTGGCATGTTTTACTCTATTATATACACATGCACACACACACACGCACAGACACACGCACACATGCACAGACACGCACACACACACACATGCACCCTCACACACACACAAACACACACACACACACACACACACACACACACACACACACACACGCACACACACACAGACACACAGAGCTAGGGTGCATGTGTCTGTGGCTCTAGTCCAGTTAATCAGACAGATAAGCATCTTCAGCTCCTGTGTCCATCTGGCTGTGGAGAGGCCAGGCCTGCCTGCCTGATAAGACCAACATAATCGGACGGCTTGTTAATCTGCAGGGCAGGCTAGCCGTTAGCCACCTAGCGGTCTTTTTCTTTTCTACAGTGTGAGAAATGGATACATGGCAGAAGAAGTGCCAGAATCTGCACTTTAGAGGAAGTCCCACTTGAGGCTAGCTGCAAAAGAGGGTCAATCCCCAATAGACCCCCATGTTACAGTAAAATGTCAAAGATAAACATGATTTCAGACAAAAAATTATTACATCCAAAAAAATTATAAACTCGGCTTTCCCGTTCATGACTGTACGGCAGTGGAACTTCTATAAAACTCAGTTAAAAATATATTTGCCATACATTTATCCCATTATAATAGGGGGGAGTTAAACGCTGAGCACATGCACTTGCACCCTTTGAGCGCCGGTGGGTGTGTTGGTGTAAAAATGAGGTGTGGTCTGGTGCTATCTTGAGGCAGCGGAGTGTGATTGTGCGAATGACCAACAAAAACCTGGTCTCAAGTCAGCGCTAGGCACATTATAAATATAGTATTGCCTATGGCAGGTGGACAATGTGGGTACACTGCTTGTTACACATACAGGGACGTGCAGGAGTGCTCAAATATGCAAAGGATTAAAAATGAATAGTGTACAATGTGAAATATCATTAGTGTGTAGCCTACATAAACATATTCTAGGACTCTCTCTATTGTCTAGATGGTCTGCTCCAGTGCTTTCAGAAACCTGCCGGTATAATATCAATTCACCTGGATTTTGAAGGGAATGGGAGATGAAACTCGGGTTGGTTTATTGAATGTTACGCCCAGAACACAGTAGAGAGTAAGTCCAACCCCTTTGAACCATGCGCCCAGCGTACTGACTTATCTGCCGTTAAAATAGAAAACGTGGATTTGGACACGCCCTAAATCCAATTTGCGCATATTGCATATTGTCTCCTAACCGTCCTGGAAGGGTAGATTCCTCCCTCTGTGGTGCCTTTCCAAGATTTCTTTCTTTTTTTTAACCACATGGTTTTCATGGGAGTTTTTGCTTGCCTGGGAAAAAGGAGCAGGGGAGTGTCGCTTGTTTCCATGTGAAATGTGGGCTGTACAGTCCTTACTGCAATGTGATTAAGGGCTATGTAAATAAACTTCATTTGACTTGACTTGAAAGGTCATGAGTTTGAGCCCCAGCGTTAGCTTTACTATGAGCATCCCCAAGCAAGATGGCATACCATGCTCCTTACACAGTAATACTTGCTGTACTCACTGTACAGTCACCTTAAGATTAAAGTCACATGATATTTAAGATAATTTGTTTTGTCAACTGTTGGATTTTTTAAACAAATTACAAGCCAAGTTTAAATTATCATGCATAATTTAACAAGGACCCATAGTACTTACATTCATTGTGACATCTGTTGTATGTCATACAGTAAGCATTCATGGTTTTATTACTTTATTTATTGATTTTATGATGGCTGTGTGACAACTGTTTGCAAACAAAATGGTCCCTTGAGGACCTTATCTAATCTAAAATCATACTAGCAAATACTGTACCTCAAGTTACTACGTTATAGACTTAAGTTAAGTTATAGACTTCTCATTATTGATAGATAATTAGAGGCAACAGAAAGATGTTTTAAAATAATGACTAATGTTAAAAACTCTCTCTCTCTCTCTCTCTTCCTATTCTATCCTATCTGTCCACCCTTCTCCTCCCTGTGAAAATATACATGGGAAATACAGTAAAATCCACTTCCCAGTCCAGTCCAAGTCCTTACGAGGATGCTCAAGGGTGCCAGAGTGTATCCTCAAAGGTCGTACACAATCCTATATAGGACCTACAAAGTCTTACTGTATAGGCGGGAACTTTTCCATGATGCACACCTGCACACTGGACACGTACTAGGAAGGCCTTAACCTGACACGCCAGATATGTGTCTGTTAGACACGTCCATCTGGGAAGCCGCCCATTGAAACTGTTTTTAAAGGGCAGGCGTTTTCAAAAAAATACTTGGCGAGTGATTGGACGAACCTGTGACCCAGCAGAGCCTGTTGTTAAATCCACTCTTGCAGTAGAAAAGTCGGGAGAAGACGGGAAACACATTTCCCATTGAGAAAAGCCTTTTCTCTTCTAATACATTCTAATGAAACTGATATATTCTATGCTATATTGCATCACCTACGTTAGCTTCTGTAGGACGTTTTCTAGTTGTTTTCAAGTCTCCTTGGACACACCCCCCACCACGCCCGTAGCTAACAGCATGACACTGATTGGCCACACGCTTGGTTTGCCCTCCTGAAAGCGATTTCCAGGCTTTCCAGACTGATTCTCGAGGAAAAGTCAAACTGAAGCTTGCGAGATCAGGATGGTCTCAGGATGGTGCTACTGCTGTTCCTCTGTACCTCGTACATCTTTTACCTAATTTATGCCATCTGATTTGGATTAATTTACTAATTTATTGTGTTAACTTTTTTATTTTAGTTGTTGTTGAATTAATTATTGACCTTTGAATGTGTTTTGATTATACGAGATTGAATCTGCTAACTAGACAGAGTTTCTGAGGAGCACGTTGTCTGCAGTTGGGTCCCTTAAGCGTACCAGAAACCCCACCATTAAAGCCCAACTGTAGATGAAACATAATGGGGTTGGCCATTAGCACGCTTGTCCCAAGGG
>JAODTR010006214.1:0-10917 GCA_025399935.1 Amblyopsis rosae
ACATATTTACAAGCACAGGTATACACCCAATCCATGTGCTCCCGCAGCTCTGGGTATACGCAGGTACTCGTTGATGCAGTCTTTAATTGTGTGGTCAGTCACAATAGGGACTTTAGATAGCAAACAATCTGAAAACATCCAAACCCTATTTACCAAGATCAAAATGTTTGGCCCGCAACGATCCATTGGCAAACGGAAAGCGTGAAATAAAAACATGTTTCTGAAAGTCTCTACTAGGGTTGGGTACCGTTCACATTTGAATCAATACCGGTGCCGGTACGGTACATCAAATTCGGTACCGGTACCTAAACGGTACTTTTTTCGGTACTTTACTCTTTGTAATAATATACATTTTTATTCATTTAATTTATTGTTGCCTAGGGAAAAAAATTGCCTGACTGAGTCTTTACAAAACATGTTTTAGGAGTTCTGCTTTAGCCTACAGCCTAATGTAAGCATTATTGAACTGTGCTTCCCTCAGGTTTCTTGAATGCCCCCTACCCTGCTAGTGTCTATGCTGTGTATGAACTACATCCTCCGAAGCAGAAATACGTTATCTTACGTTGGTGTGGCACACTTTCATAGTGACTTTAATTGTAGTTGTAGCCTACAGGGTTATATCCGATATATGGACGTTGTAAGTATTGCCGCTATAAACAATAGGCCTAGTTTGATCTGAAACCAGAGACGTGACCTAATTCTGCTCTATCATAGCCTCGTGAGACCACCCTGATCTCGCGAGCTTCCGTTTAATTTCGCCGTGACAACAATTACTCTGGCTTTGTCAGGTTAGCTTTATCATACCGCAGCAAGAGTTTGCTGTGTCCGCTTCTACAGCGGTATGTTTATCTCACTGCTTCAATCTCAACTGCAACTACGTAATGTTTTACACAAACGTTTTGCCGAGAGCTAGAAGCGATGTTGTGCCGTGATTGGGTCCCCTTGATGGGATTGCGCATATTACGCTTCACTTCCAGAATGATAAACAGATGCGTAACGCGCTAAAATAAAGAGCTATTTATCCATTGAACATGAAGACTAGATACTGAAAACTGTAACCCTCCATGACAAGTGGGAGTGAAGCCGTGGTTGTTGAATATTTAACAAGCTGCAGGCTGCACGCTCTTTACGTGCGCTAAAGTACCGAAATCTGGTACCGATTGATTTAATCTCAATCGGTACTCTGTAGTATCGACGTAATTCGGTCGGTACTCTAAATTGTACCGAGTTCGGTAGCCAACCCTAGTCTCTAACGCATTTCAATTGTTTCGGTCTTCCATCTGCACGCACAAGCTCACATATTCTCCACTGAAGGGTTAGGGAAACAATATGGCTTGCTTTTGAAACCAATAAGCAATTGAGACATAACATTTGACACGTAAGTGAAGTTACCGTAGCCCTGAAACTTGACAATTTATGAGCTTGCTACCGGTGGCTATATGCTAACTTGCTATCTTGTACCTTGTTATGATACTGGCTACGGTTACATTTAATTTCTACTGTCTCTAAAAATATAGGTCTATTCTCTCTTATAACAAACAACAAATTTATATTGCCTAAAATAATTGGACAAAATCTACTTTGAGGATTTGTTTTGGAAGCATCAAGGTCTCATATTTAAGATACATTAGGAACGACTTAACATCACAGTGGCATTTCATTAAGCTTTTACAGGCATTTTGTAATAGTATCTGGTGGTGGGTCTGTCTGGTTTACTATGCAGTTGTGGAGATACGGCCACTTAGTTGTCCTATGGACCTGCATTTAACGGCTAGCCAAATACTATCAACCATGTTGCTAGCAAAACAGACTGCATCCTTTCGGTAGAGCAGCAGACGTCTTTAGTGTCGCCTTAATAATGTCTTTAAGACAAACCTGTCTTAAAGATAACTTTATGCTGTTTTAAACATAAATGATCCCAGGTAAACAATGAATTTCCGTTACTGTACGGAGACTGTGTCAAATGCAAGGGTGTTTACGTGAGCGGTGCAGTCTGCACCAGTATTGGAGCCAAGTTCTGCCGATAACGATGGTTTGTAAAACATCCTATCTGCGCAGATTAATCGGTCGACCCCTCCTACAAACTGAAAATAAAACTGCTTTACATGACTACTTTCTTTTAACTGCTTTTAAATGTGGAAACTGGGAATTTAATGACTTGACTTGTGACTTGCTTGCCCCAGCAATGACTTGACTTGCTTGATTCTCATAACAGTAACTTGGGACTTGCTTGAGACTTGAAGGTTAAGACTTGAGACTTGCTTGATTCTCATAACAGTAACTTGGGACTTGCTTGAGACTTGAACGTTAAGACTTGAGACTTGCTTGATTCTCATAACAGTAACTTGGGACTTGCTTGAGACTTGAAGGTTAAGACTTGAGACTTGCTTGTGACTTAAACATGTGACTTACTCCCACCTCTGGTGAGTGGTTACCTTTCCACAACACATGGAGTCAGAAAGGTAAACCGGGTAGGTTTGTCTGTCTGCTTATGATGCATCAAGCTACATACCTTGGCTTAGCATTGTTGTAGACAAAAATAAGTGATGGCACAAGTTGTTGGGCTGCTTTCATTTTTACCAACCCATAATGTTAGGGTCCATCTATTCTGTTTTCTTTCCCACAAGAAATAGACATGTCCCAAAAGAATGACTGGAGAAGTGTGCGGGCACTGCCAATACATCCACGGCGTGCTAGCTGCACGCATGTTGCCCAAACAGAACAGATTATGACAAAACTGTAGTAAAGTGCAGTAAAGCGTAACGTCAGAGTGTCATAAATCGCTGTCGCAACAGCCCTATCTCAGATCTCATACCTGCGTATACAGTAAAATGTGTGGTTATTGGCGGGTTTGTAAATTGCAACTGGGTTGTGGAGGTTTTAAGTTGAACTAAAGTCAGCCATCTGGTTCAGTGTTAATATCTGATATTTGGTAGGTTCTGGATAACTCATTGATTCACAATTACAGGTTCTCCATCAGTCACTGCTGGAGAGGATGAAGCACTTCACACCTCTGCTGACTCTGTCAGTAACATCCTCTCGAAGCAAGCCCAACAGAGGCAAGAGACACCAGCGTGTCCACATGGGAGAGAAGCCTTACAACTGCCAACAGTGTGGAAAGAGCTTCGATCACTTATCAATTCTCAGGAAACACCAGCGTGTCCACACTGGAGAGAGGCCTTACAACTGCCAACAGTGTGGGAAGGGCTTCAAAGACTTGTCATACCTTCAGACACACCAGCGTGTCCACACTGGAGAGAAACCCTACCAATGTCAACAATGTGGAAAATCCTTCAGTGGTTGTCAAATCTCCATAGACATCAGCGTTTCCACACTGGAGAGAAGCCTTACCAATGCAAACAGTGTGGCAAGAGATTCAGTCAGTTGTCAAACCTCCAGAAACACCAGCATGTCCACACTGGAGAGATACCTTACCACTGTGTTCACCCTACATGTTTATGTGGAGGGGCAGCCCAGCTGTCTCTGAACCACAGTGAGCAGGGGAGATGACCGCAAAGCTAAGTAGAATCTGTTACACTGAGCTCAAATAAACCTAATATAGACTCTGCAGCGTCTTGCTGCATAAGATCTCCTCACTAACGCGACCATGGTGATGAGAAACCATACTGTATAATTGGACAAACCCTCTGTTACGTCTCATGGCTTTTCTCAAGAACGGATAACACCGCGTTGTGCTGGCCATCGCCATCGTTGCAGTACCTCACACCGCCTGTAGCGCCCCCCTATTTTAATTGTATCGCCATGGAGTTGATGATTTATGCTAGTCATTATAAAGGGATAAATGCATGGCTAATTATTTTTTTACTGATATATAAAAATGCATTAAACTTTACATCTCTTAGACTGGGAGTCCTGACTTTTGTAGTTCTGATCCAGACATATTGTTGTGGTTGGTACTTGTCAAACCCAGCGGTTCCTTCACCTGTATTTTATATGATGTTAGAATACTGTAGCATAGCTAAATATACATTATACACTTGCATTATGTCGAATCTCTTGAGAATAACGTGAGAACGGTTTCTCGTGTTATGGCTATTAATATTACATTTACATTATTAGCATTATCTTACCTCAAACATTGTTTAAGATGAAACCACTTTTTTACACATGTATACCACCCTGCTTTGACCATCCGTGTCTGCTTATGTTGTAAGACCAATATAGCTCAGTTACTATAAAACCAGGACACTGAGCGCCGTGTGTGTTGCCTCGTGCACTGCCCACATTCCGCATGACAACATATGCATTTTGCATCGGAAGATGTCGGTCTATCGCCTGCCAGTTTTTCATTCACATATGTGTGACCGTAGTCTTATTAATATTTTAACTGGCTACACCTGCAGCAAGGAATTTATTGTTTTCTGGTAGCTTGGTATAAAAGTAAACATTGATGTTAATTACCCATTTCTCAGCAAATGTAACTAGTTACTATACTGAAGGTCAGACAGGGCTATAGCATGGTAGGAACCTCTTACCAGCATCTGAAGTCTCAAGTGTCATGATCATTTTGACACCTGCTTCTCTGGGTAATTGATATGCCTACACTTAAAATAAACGTTGGTGTATCTGGAGTTGCATTGAAATGTCTTCTCAACTAAGGATTCAGAAGAATAGTTGTGTATATTGTCTGTTTATAATATTGTGTCATGATAATGATGGTGATGATTATGTGTTGAAAATATGTGGTACGTTGTCTTATATCTATACAATGCCTAATGACGTTTTCTGCATACATCATTAAAGAATGTGTCTTGTGTGAGTCAACAATATTGGATTTTTATTTTTTTATGTTCAAAAATGTATTTCCTGCTCTGAGATGATTGTTGAAAATATGTTGTACATTGTTTTATAGGTCTATATAAAATGCCTACTTAAATTTTATACAAACATAATGGAAAGGTTTTTGTGTGATTATTCATAGTAAAAAAAAAAATAGATTTATAGTTACTTAAAAACTATTAAACATTATAGGGTTATTTTTATATTTCTTTTTATGTTCAAAACTAAATTTTCTGCTGTGTTGAAATATAAATAATTTATTTCCTCCCATCATCTAACCAGCCTTTTAAAAATGTTCTTATGAGCTTCAGTTTGACTTTTGCCACGAGAACCATCAGGTTTGACGGAAAAGGTAATGTGAATTTTCTGGATTATTTGCAGATTATATTTAGTAACTGGCTGTTTTGGCAACAACATCTATTTTCCTTTTCCTGCCTCGGCAGCAGAGCGGCGAGTAGGCTACGATGAAGGGGTCTTTGTGAAAAGTATCCCACACTAAAGACCTCTTTAATGCTTGTACCTTTCATAACAACAGTCAACAGCCTCTCATGTAGACGCACAATGTAATTAAATCCAAAAACAGCAAGGCAACCAGAGTAATATGTACATCACAATAGATTGATAACTCAGCAGAAATGATAAATATTGAATTAAACATTTCCATTCCAATGCGCAATAGTGGTCTTTGCCATGCACGCTGTAACTGAAAACGCTGAGCTGTTCTAATGCATCTTGTACCGCTGTGCGATGTACGACATGAATTTATTGATGCAAAACTTAATTTATTTTTCCCCACTGTTGCCTTAAGTCAATAGCCTGTATCATAATGGACATTCATAACACATTCATTTAACTACAGTAACTTCTGATGATAATCACCATGCATAGAAATACATTATTAATATATAAAGTATTTCAAGGAACCCACTAATATTGTTTACATCACGATTGAGAGTGATTATAGAGAGAATCACCAGTCTTTCTCTTCAGACCAGAGAGAAACTAAGACTGAAGACAGTCTTAGACAGAGATGATGATTGGAAGGAGCCAAGGTTAAACCCTCTGAAAACAGATGAGATGGAGAATAGAAGTGTTGTTATTTTACTCTTCAGTCTCATTACACTGGTGTAATAAAGGAAACATTCAATACAAGAACCCTGGCAGAATTCACAATATATTGAATATAATGCAGTAAGAAACATATTGCTTTAGGCATAGGCCCATTTCATATTTTTCAACACAAATAAGCATAATATAGCCTACTCTTCATGTCTGCTTTTCTTTGGGGAAAGTGCATGATACATAATTTAATCTAATTAACGTATTATCCCCTGGACTTTAATAGCTCATATGCTCATGTTCAAAACTTTCTGCATATTATAACTGACATAACAAGTAATAGTCTACTACATACATTTTGGCCATAACCTATTAAAACTATTACTGGAGAATAATACTCAAATCAAAATCAAAGAACTGTCGGCTTGGTCTATAGCACTCAGTCAGCATCTAACGTAAAAAAACATGTTATGCTAAATGTGTTGTTATTGTAACATCTTTAACAGCCATTTTCTCAAAATTACATGTTTCCTTCTGTAGTGTAGGTCAAATATTCCTTGCCCTTCAAGGTAGGCCTAATTTTACAGTTTCTTAGATCTTATAGCAAGATTATTACAGAGTTAAAAAAAACATATTTTATTATTCTCATTTTATGTGGCATTAAATCTGTAAATATGTGTAAAAAAGGATCTGTCACCTATATGAGTGGTATATTTTTAATATGTCCATGAAAAAAACATTTAAACATTTAAATAACCCCTTCTGAAACGTTTTCATCATTTTGTATATAGATATCACAATAAATAAAAAAGAATCCATCTGACTCTTATCAATGTGCTGGAATGTGGATTTGCGCAATACGCAAACCAGTGCATTTTAAACTATATAACATTGGACAGTAGGTGGCGGTACGCACCTTGTTGGCGATCTGGAAGACCAAGCTGTAGTACCCACAATGCAATGCGACCGTTCTGTGTTCATATCATCACAACATCGCGACGGTAGGCTTCGCCACGTTTTAGTTGAAATAAACACTTTACTTGATTCCTATATAAAATGGCAAAAGAAATACCTGGTGGGAATGTACGGCAGAAGGGGGGACTTCCATCTGAACAGCATCATGCTGTGTTGGGCCAGAAGATGTCTACAACAGGTAAGGAAGACAGCATTGCCTGATAGCACCGCCTGATGTATCGTAACCTATTGTGTTAAGAATAGTCGGTCACAGACCGTTTGCTATACTATTTAGATAGGAACGGATTTGTTATTCCATATCAGGGTGTGTTAATATTGGATCAGTTAACTATGGGCTCTGTGGGTAGTCTACAATTGCATTGTACGATTTCACACTTTTTTTTTTATTACCAATCTTCTCGCATTCCGCTAATGTACCATTCTATGCGCAGAAAATAACCAGATACTACTACAGTCCTACCCCTGCGTCCAGGATGGTGGAACGTTTGCCGCAAGTTCAATGAACGCGCTATATATATTCCCTTTCCCCATTCTTGACTTTCTATAAAATGTAAGTAGTAATTCATAAATTACAATAGTGTTGAGATCTGGAGTGTCTCCACGGGGTCGTCAGAGCTTCTAAGTATAACGCCAACAACAAAAATACCTCCTACTGCACGTTTATTTATTTACATGAGTTCTTGTGATCTCAGTACTAGTATATAAAACGGGCATAATCTTACTCTTACATATCTCGAGGTTCAGACAACACATGACGAACATATGATGTGACAGAAGGACGTCACATATTAGAATGGGCTTAGAATGCTAATATATAAAAATAATACAATTATATGAATACTATACAAATATTATATTTACTGTATATAGCAACAATTACCTGATAATTACAATCGGTTTACAGTACTTTCATCCCTCTCTATCCACTGGGTTTCCTTCTTTACGTTTAGTCCACAATCCTGTGCAGTGCTTGTGTGTCCGGAAGGTTGGAAAAGCGCTATATAAATGCAGTCCATCTATTTACAGTTTACAGCAACATTGGTGGCGTTGCTATCACCATTCAACTGGGTGGTTGAGGCGGCAGTGCATATAGTAAGAAGTAAAATCACAGTGCTACAGGGCAGTTAAAAATACAAAACATATAGATGCAGTGAAGATGAACCAACATAGAAATGGATACAACAAAAGTCGGAAAACATAACAATAAGATCAAATAGATAAAACTTTGAAACACCCATCAAATAGCTAACCAAAAGCCTGTGAATAAAAATGTTTCTACAGTCCTAAGTGTTTAATAAGAACATCACTAGGGATCACGACCAGCAGGCTGTTGCAGGATAAGATCTAGGTGAAGGGATTGAGAGGTCGCTGGTTCGAACCCCGCTAACTAAAATGCAGCCCATTTACCATACACAGGGGTGCATTGTGGGGGTTTAATGGGTCCCGGGCCAGCCAAGGAATAGCAGGGAATGAGTTGGCTGTTATGGCAGCTAAAGAAGGTCTGAATAACAGTATTGTTTATATATCTGTCCATCCTCTCACCTATCTACAGTAGATGGTGAAGAGTTGTCATCCTTTCTGCTTTAAGACAATAAGGTATAAGATATTATTTTAGGTAATAATGGATGGGAATTAATAATGCATGTTTCAAGAAACCAAGGACACTACAGTAAAATGTCGTAACTAAATGTCTTTATTTTTGTGTGTAGATGGAAGGCTTGCTACTTTTGTGAACTGCAACACGTCAACATAATTGGCACCTGAGTGAGATTATTTGTAATGGTTGTGTGTGGGTATTTTGTGCTTCTCTCCAGATGCCAAACAGATGTGTAAAGAGGAGTGGAGCCCCAGTCTGGACCAGGTGGAACCAGCACTCCCCCACATTAAAGTGGAACAAGAGGAACTGTGGACCAGTCAGGAGGGAGAGAAGCTTCAGGGTCTGAATGAGACTGATATCAAGGTCACTAATATTGTCTCCTTCAAGAGTGAAAGTGATTATAAAGAGGAACCATCACCACAGCCTGTCTCTTCAGACCAGAGAGAAACTAAGACTGAAGACAGAGAGGATGATTGGAAGGAGCCAGGTTTAAAGACAGAGGAGAGATGGAGAATAAAAGGTTTGTTGTTCTTCCAGCCTTCAGCCTCATTACACTGATGTGCAGGAAGGGTGTGGAAGACAATGGCCCTCTTTAATCAATTTAGCGTTGAAAGCGCAGCGCAGATCAGAGCGCAAAATTCATCTTAAAATAGCGTTCACGTGTGATTAATGCCAAATAAGCGTAAGAATGATCGCACATAGCAACAGCTAGACTCATGCACCACCTTTGATTGCACCACCGGCCAACCAGATTTTGTCCGGTTAATGGTAGGCTTAATTTACTAGGTTACTATAGTATATAGCTCATTTATCATATATAGACGATTTAAATAGCTTATTAGGATGGGGAGTTTATTTACTTGTCCATTGTTTCAGATAAATAACAGACATCATGGTGTTAAAAAATAAAGTGGTGAAATATGTTTCACATAAACACAATGTTTAATGTTGCATATACATTTTTTGGGTCCCGTAGGGCAGACTATCGAATAGCCTACCTGCCAAAAAATATGAACAGGCTACTACTACAGTTTGGGCATGGGTGATCAAATAACACCAGAACCCTGCAGGCCAAAACACAGTTCACCTTTCTCACCGCTTTAAAAAATAAAATATTTTGCCATAATCTATATAGTCTATATTTTTCAACCCGATACCGGGTTGATATTTACTAATAATAAACTTTTCCATTGCTGGTACCTGCTCGCCTCTCCTTTTTTGCTTTTCCATTGTGCAAAAGTTGGGATAGTACCTGGTACCCGGTACTTTTTCTAGTACCTGCTTTGTCGAGGTTCCAAGCGAGCTGAGGCGATACCAAAATGAGACGTGACAACAATGAATACTACTGATTGGGTTAAATCGTCACTTCGTCATTGCGCAACGCGGGCATTCATGTAAACCCAGCGCAATTCAGTGCAGAGTGGATATTTTGCTATATATTAGCTGTTACAGGAAAACATGACAACCTGCAAAACAACACCGTGGTCAGCAGAGGAAGTGCAGAAATTCCTCAGTTTGGTAGCCAACGAAAAGATCCAGCGAGAGCTGGATGGGGCTACTCGTGACGAGAAGGTCCACCAGGAAGTTTCCGAGCCACACATGGCTACCAACGATCATTCCAACAGTGTAGGGAAAAGTTTAAAAAACATAAAAGCGACTATCGATCGATAAAGGATCACAATGGTCGAAGTGGTTCGAACCGAAAGACGTGTAAATGGTTTGACCAGATAGATGCTATTTATGGCCATAGACCGGCGAGCAATGGAAGGGAAAGCGGACTTTATTCGGCCACGGCTTTGTTGGCCGAATAAAGTGGAAGACGGTATGTTGTTATTAGGTTACCCGTGTACTTGGCTTGAAAGCTATTTTTCCTCTTTGAAATTGTTACAATCAAATCAACATGTTCACGAAATTATGCAAACATTAATGAGATAACATTACTGTAGGTTGTGCTGTTGTTTATTTTCAGTGTATTGTAGTTCACATAATTAACCAGCCATTTGTATTATCTCTGTTCAAGATTCGATCAGTGAGCAAAGTGATACGATGGCCCAAGATGATTCCCCATTGGTACCATCTGCGACATCGACACCAACATCGTCTGCTTCCAGCACACCGCAGAGTATGTATAACTTACAAAGATCTTCTAGCCTAAGAGTTTTTATGCAATTAAAGAACTGTGGTAATTTAACTTGATCAAATGCTTTGTTTGAGAAATGTATTGTCTCAAGGTCCAAACTTGTATTTATAAATTTGAGTTGGCACACCAAAATATATGTTTTCTTTATTGTGCAGACCAGAGGAAACGCCGTCGAGAACAGGACGATCTGACTGTCCTAAGGGAGATGCAGGAGACTGATGTGGAGCAGCAACAGCTGAACAGGGCTCAGCGTGAGCGGCATCTGCAGGTGGCCCTCGAAGATGCTGCTCGTGCAAGGGAGCTGGAAGCAGCCTTAAGGAGGGAGGAGAATGCTGAAACTGCAGCC
>JAODTR010006215.1:10980-31869 GCA_025399935.1 Amblyopsis rosae
CTCCTCCGCCACCAAGGTGGGCGCTTGTTTTGTCTTAATGGAGCGTCCCTCTCCTCCGCCACCAAGGTGGGCGCTTGTTTTGTCCTAATGGAGCGTCCCTCTCCTCCGCCACCAAGGTGGGCGCTTGTTTTGTCTTAATGGAGCGTCCCTCTCCTCCGCCACCAAGGTGGGCGCTTGGTTTGTCCTAATGGAGCGTCCCTCTCCTCCGAAGTTGCTGGTTCGAACCCCGCTAACTCCTCAACCAGTGCTGAGGTGTCCTTGAGCAAGACACCCAATCTTGACCACTCCTGGGGGTCAGCAGTTGCCTTGCATGGCTGACATCATCATCGGTGTGTGAATGGGTGAATGTGAGACAATTATGTACAGTGTTTTGAGTGGCCGGAAGATTCGAACAGTGCTATATAAATGCAGTCCATTTACCACGCACGCACACACACACACTGAAAACACAAACCAGAGGAGCTCTCACACGCAGAGAGTGTGTGATATCATGGACGATTACTCCACTACCTTCACTAAATGCTTTTGTTTGCTGCTATATTGATGTTTCAAATATATTATAGAGCGCATTTAGACCCCTTCCACATTGTTCTTCCTCACAAATGATACCAATGTCACCTACTGCTGGCGTGTATGCATGGGGGCCAAATTAGCATGTTCATAATGTCGGGCATTCTTAATATTTCTTGTAAATATTACTTTTTGGAAATCTCTGAAAAAGGAACTCATTATCATATGAAGCTGTTTTCAAACCCATAAAGGTCAAGGTGCACACGCACGCACACACACGCACGCATTATCTTTATCACTGAGGACATCACCTGAGTCAGAAGAACGATGTCAGCGACGGAGGAGGAGAGAGGATACAAAAGGGGAATGGAGAGGGGGAGCAGCGGGGACATGAGGTTAACGACGGTGGGAATGTCACACGGCAGGAGGACAGTGTGTGAATCGTAATGAATGAGGTCAGGCGGTCACGTGCTTCACAGCTTGAACGTATCTGTGGGAAACATGACCTCATGTCTTAAAATAGCTTCTCATACGCATGGGAGAGATGCCAACATTAACTCGGCTATCGCATTATTAAGCAGCTATTTCTAGGTCTGTATTGCATCAGAAATATGGGCCTGATGGAAAACTTGGATGGATGCTCAATGAAAAGCATTTTGTCATAGAGAAGAAAGGATGCAATGCCTGCAGTGCCTACAATCATTTTATTTCCATCGTATATTTTAGCATTCAGAGTTTATAAACCTTAAATGTAAGCTATTGTGGAGATTTTAGCTTCCTTAGCTTTAGCAAATTCCTTTGAGAGTTCTACAGTAGGCTACATCTTAAAGTTCTGTGTCATAACAACGGTTTCCTGAATGAATCGTGTTAAAGGTAAAGTCAGCTATTGTAATCTATTTGTAAGCAAATACACTTTTTGTCAAATTCACCAAATTTCTCCACGCAGTCCGCTATCTTACCTTTCTCTGTGTGTGCTGAGAAAATAATCTGGTACTGGAGCAAACACCGCTCACAACAACAGTACCCTTGGCTTCGCAATGCATTTCAACGTGTGGGCGCAGTTTGTTTTTATTTGAACTCGGTGGTTGCAAGCGTTCTCGAGAATGACTAGCCCTGCCTTGAACAGTGTTTTCCCACCTGCCGTGCGTTCATATGAGCATGTGTGTTGGTGTGTTCTCTGTTTGTCTGTTTCATGCACACGTGCAACACTGCCTGTACATGATCAGCGTGTTTGCCTGTGTGTTCAACAGAAGGGTTTCAGCCCGCTGCATGTAGCAGCAAAGTACGGCAAGCTTGAGGTGGCCAATTTGCTCCTGCAGAAGAGAGCTCAACCAGATGCTGCTGGGAAGGTGAGATGTGAGATACACAAGTAGTACAAGTGAGCACAATGTAACACCGGGCCACTTTGACGTCATCCAGAGACGATGACTATATGAAGCTATAGTCGTCAATCAATGTCATGCAGTACTACTGTATACAATCTGTCCTTTAGCAGAGTGCTCCTCAAAATGGCATCCAGAGGCCACTAGGGGGCCTTGTCCTTCAGCGATAACATACATGTTGGGAGTGTATTTTTTAAAAAGGGTCATCCACACACATGATAAACTTTCCTAAAAATGTGCTGAGATGTGAGCAGGTAAACATGATTTTCTCCCACGTAACACGGTCGAGGTTAAAGTACAGTCGGATGGAAAGGCCAACAGAGGCTTGTCATATGCTTGTCTTCTTGTAAGACCCTTCTGGGCAAATTAGCTTTTTATTTCCCTGATGACATCCACTCATTCCATCTACACACACACACACGCGCACACAAACACGCACACACACACACACGCACACACACACACACAAACTGATGAACTCAGACACGCAGAGAAGCTAACTTAGAATAGACTTTCTGGCACTGATTATAGTGCAAGCTAAGTTTGTGTGTGTGTTTGTGCGTGTGTGCGCGTGTGTGCGTGTGTGTGTGCGCGCACTCTGCCATCTGAGAACATTTAGCATAATGACAGTCAGGTATGATAAAGCTCTGCATGGCGTTGTGACGCTCAAATACATCTTACTCTCTGAGTAACTGAGTGCAAACGGAAAACGAATTGGGTCTTTATTTAGTTTAATTACATGAATTCCCTTTAGAAAGATGCATAATAAAGTACCGTAAGAGATCCTGATTTGCTTCTCAGCTCGGCAGTTAATTTGATCTGTTGGCTTGCAAATTTGTGTTAAGGGAGTCTTGTAAAATAGAGGTTCCTCACACCTCTTTAGCTAATCTGGAGAGTTCCTGCTGCTCTCAAAGCCTCAGCATGCCTGGGAGAGAATCCAGGAGAAGAGGCTTCTGCAAAGGGTTTATAAATATAACAATAACAACAGCTTACTACTACCACTATCACCATTACTACCAATAACAACAACAATAATATCTGAAAGCATTCTCTTCCTTTGTCATACTCCCTTAATAACTTGCATGCATGTCTCACAATAATTATAATAATAACACAAATATCCTTTTATCACCTCCTATCAGATTAACAGCCATTTCCTTAAACTTAAATACTTACCCGATGTGACTGTGTTTGCATGCGCGCGTGTTTGTGTGCATGTGTGTCTGGTGGTGGAGAGATCTATTAATGCGGTGATGTGTTGCATGTGTGTGTGTGTGTGTGGGTGGGTGTTTTAGAGTGGGCTAACACCGCTACATGTAGCTGCTCACTACGATAATCAGAGAGTGGCACTGATGTTGCTGGATCAGGGGGCTTCTCCACATGCAGCAGCCAAGGTACACACACACACACGCACACACACACACGCGGGCACACTGCACACACACACACATACACCTGGAGCCCATCAAATCACCCATCGATCATTAACACGTTTCACCATGTTGCGTTGGCCGGTTTAGTACTCCATTTCATCTTGTTGTTGTTTGTGTGGACAGAGAAGGTCTTTGTTAAGAAGCATGTGTGTAGTCACGCTGCTCAGAAACTGCATCAAACTTGCCTCATGTTTGTAAATCAGTCGTCTCCCTTTTAAAAATTATCTTTAACCTACTTTCTTGACGCACATGCAAACATAGGCGGTCGATGACCGACTGGGGCAGGATAGTCGAGTGGTCAAATCCCAGCCACAAGGTCACCGGTTCGACTCCCTATAGCCGTATGCATTTGTGAGCGCGGTGCCTAAGGGCTGGTTCAATGTCTACGCAAGCTACGCAGATGCGAACGCATCGAGCTACGCAAGGAGGGTTTTGATGCGTACTTGCGTAGCAAAGTGCGCTGTTCTCGCTTTTGTAACGTGATGTAAGCGTGCCTGCCGTTTCATCTGAAATGACTCAGAGCACCAACTGACACGCGTACTCTATGTACTGAACATACGCGCGTAGCACTGGTTTGCAATCGCGTACGCGCCCGCGTAGCTTGCGTAGAAAATGTAAACGTGGCCTTACCCCTCTCCTAGATCAAATAACAAAACAACATTCTTTCTCTGACCAGCTCTCCCTGAATATTTGCTTCTACTTGCCGTCAACAATACTTTTTGTTCCGCAAGTTTCAATCTTGCCTGAAGTCTTTAGCTATTTTGTCTGCCCCTCCCCGTTGGTCTATAAATTGTCTTTATTAGGCTGGGTGCAAAGCCAGTGTGGTTGGTCTAATTTAGGTGCTTTGGAAATGGGATCAATCTGTGTAGCTGTTTTGGATGCTATAGCATGCACGCTCTTTACACATGTGTCAATTGATTTTTAAAAGCCCAAACATGCACGTGAGTAGTAGCATGCACGCGCACACACACACAGAGGAGGAAAGGAAAGCTGCTTGGTAACAATAACCTGTTGTTTAACCTGAAAGCAATTATTTAACCACCGTCCCCAATCAGAAGAGAGAGTCGCAACGCTGACACTGTTTCTAGCAGAAAATAAACAGCGGTCTGTTGTTTTGCTCCAGTCTGGTCCCTGCCTCTGCTACAAACTGTATTCTCAGCTCATATGGTCCTCTGGCTGGTTGGAGAGTCCCTTGTATTAGACTGATTTATAAAAAGAAACGTGCAGATTCACCATTCTGCTCCTTAACCGAAGAAAACCTTATTGTTTTGCCCTTTCCTATTCTGGGTGTGTTTGTGTTTGTGTGTCCCCATTTTTGTATTATTGTTACTTTTTTGTTTTTATATATATATATAATATGATTCTAATTGCAATATGTGTTGTGTTTGTTACACAGCAACATTGCATCAAAAAGTCTTTTTGAGGGTCGCAGGTGAATTACGTTTAAGTAGGGCTGCAGAAGAACACAATAACACAAAACAAGCTATTTGACTAAACTATGCTATAAAGAGGCACAGCACAGCACAACAAAAGTGCACCAAACTCAGTGGGTTCACACCTCCGCCTCTCTCTCTCTCTCTCTCTCTCTCTCTCTCTCTCTCTCTCTCTCTCTCTCTCTCACCCCCTCCTTTCCCGCCGCAGAATGGATACACTCCGCTCCACATCGCTGCCAAGAAGAACCAGATGGAGATCGGCACCACCCTGCTGGAGTACGGCGCCGACACCAACGCCATGACGCGGCAGGGCATAAGCCCGGTTCACCTGGCCGCACAGGAGGGCAACGTGGACCTGGTCTCGCTGTTGCTGGCCAAGAATGCCAACGTCAACATGTGCAACAAGGTACGAGCGTAGAACTCGTTTATGCCAATGAAGAGGACTAAATACACATTTTCATTTAATTATGTATAAAATAACTATAAATTATGTATTAAATCAGTCAACTGCTTTTTGACATAGAGCGACTCACGAATATCTACGGTCGCTATGTTTACCCATAAGTTTGGCATTGGCACCACTATCTATGTAGATAGTAGGTGTCAGTGTACAGTCCAAGAACTGCTGTGTCTGGGAGAATAATGCTTATTAGATCTTAAAGGGCTCAGTCTTGTCTCAAGTATTTTGGACAGAAATAGTGGGCAGTGTATGTTCACTCTTGTATTTTGGGCAGAAATGGTGTGGCGTGTATTTCAATTTGTTACTCTATATTGTATATTATGTGCATAATTAGTGATTTGTCTTGTTTAACAGAAACAACTTTTGGCAAAAGTCACAAATACATTATGTGCAACATTATTTGACAAAGCACATGCTCTCTGTCATTGTTTATGTGATCCAGGCTCTGTCTTTTATCTGCTCTGCCCCCTGTGGGCAATAAAAGTACATACCTCTCTAAGACATACTATCCAAGTAGATCCTACCATACCACAAATCATTGTGTGTGTGTGTGCGCGCGTGCGTTCACGCGCACGTGTCCTTTTCCTCTATCCAGAGTGGTCTGACGCCGCTCCACTTAGCAGCTCAGGAGGACAAAGTCAACGTTGCAGAGGTTCTTCTCAACCATGGGGCTGATGTCAACCCACAAACTAAGGTGACGCTCTGTAGCCAGCCTGCTAACTATGCTAGTCACGGTCTGCGGTCAACCCCAATCTGTTTGTCTTGTGTTAGTCCGTGTTGCCTGCGTTTCCCCAGACCCTGTGCTTGCCTGCCTCTTGTTGTCTAGCTTTTCTGTGTCCAGCTATTTAAGCCGTTGTGTTGTCCTCCGTTCTTGCTGAGTCATTGTTGTCTGTCAGTGGTAGTGGTGCATTTACCTGCCTGTTTGTTCATCCGTCCGGTCTCATAAAACCGCTTGAAACATGCCCAGCTGTCACGCGTATTGATCCTTCCTGCCTACGAGCCATAACAATGCTATAGGGCAGAGGAAATGCTAGCTGCACATATGCAATTCAAATATACACACATCAACGTTTCTCATTCAGATACATATATGCACGCTGTGGCTACTTCCATGCTTTACCACAAGAAATGTACACCCATATTACAAAATGAGTTATGTTGGTGTTCTGCCTCTGCTGTGAATGGTGTATGTGTAGTTTAGGTGTGTTGTAACTGTGTTTACAGTGATAGACTCACTACAGTAATAATAATAATAATAATAATACAATCTCATTTAAACACACATGCGTCACACACTGCAGAACACTTGCAGATGAGCTCGTACTACTGCTGTCCTTTACTGACTATCTCTGTCATATTGACGCGCACACACGCACACGCGTGCACATGCATACACACACACACACACAGTTACAGGCTATTCACACGTACACTGATAGTGACCTGTCAGTTGATGGTTGGGAAACACAAGGTTCGAGGTGTTTGTTTTTTACATCCGAGAGGTTCTTCACATACTCATCGCCATGAGTTATTCTGCAATGCAAACATTCAACAGTGCTTTGGGATATTATGTGGATATAAATTTTATTTTATCTCAAAATATGCCTTTTCTTTTTAACAAGATATGAAAGGTACAAGTAAATGATACGTCTCGTTTCGGGGCCTGTCTGTCTTTCAGATGGGGTACACACCACTGCACGTTGCTTGCCACTACGCCAACGTAAAGACGGCTAACTTCCTGTTGCAGAACCATGGCCGATTGAACGGCAAGACCAAGGTATATGTTTACTCAACCACCTGTGTGCCCACGGTGCTTAGGTGCACAGGTGTACATAGCCTATGTAAACCCCCATCCAAATGGGGACATTCAACCGCTTTACTGGATTTTAAAATCTCTGACACAAATCGATGTTTGATTATTTGGGATTGAAAAATATCTGATAATGATATAGGCATCTACCACTGGTATTCTTTTTTAAATACACTATATTAAAAGCACACATATGGTATACATGTATCTAGGTTATGACAAACATGATCTGATTTCACATGTGAGCATTGGAAATCATTTGAAGTCTTTCCTTTTCTCCAGATGATGACATAACCATTATTTATATAAACAAATGCCTAGAAGACCAATAATTGTAGAATGACATACGCTCCCTCTCTCTCTCTCTCTCTCTCTCTCTCTCTCTCTCTCTCTCTCTCTCTCTCTCCCTCCTCTCTCTCTCTCTCTCGCTCTCTCTCGCCCTCTCTCTGTCTTTGTAGAACGGCTACACACCTCTACACCAAGCGGCCCAACAAGGCCACATCCACATTATCAACCTGCTGCTTCAGTATGGAGCCTCAGTCAACGAGCTTACCCTGGTCAGTATACACACACACACACACACTGTTTCTCTATATTTCTTCCTTAACCTTCCATGCAACAAACCATACATTTATTCAAAGAGTTTATTTTTATTTTTCGTGAATAACTCCCGGTGGGAACACCCCCCCCCCCCACTCCCCCCGTACCCCTGTCCCACTCCTCAGAATGGGAACACTGCCCTGTCCATCGCCCGTCGTCTTGGTTACATCTCAGTGGTGGATACTTTGAGGCCTCTGACGGATGAAAACCTTACTGCCATGGTGAGACAATGCCACTATTAATCTTAGATGGCTGCGGTTGTCCTGAATAGTGAACATGGTTAACACTGCATAATTTGAATGCAGTCTGCATGCCAGGCCTTCTCTAGGTTTTTAAATAACTTCTACAAGCTACTGTATCTAGGGTATTAAAAAGCAAGCTTGGAAAGGGTAATGCCATGTTTACGTTTTTTTTTTTTACAGTTTTCTGCTGCGGTGTCGGTCATTAATTACATTATGCTTTTCATAATTGCCGTATTTTCTGCCTCTTTGTGTTTATAGCAACGCTTTTATTTTTTATATCAATCATTAATCATTAATTGGTTTCATGTAATTATTCCCTTTTGTAAAGCATGTGGTGACTTTTATAAGACAGATTCTAAGTAAAGTTTCACTTCACTACAAGCAATATTAACTAACAGTACGAGTTGCAGACTTTACTATTGTTCAAATTACAACGTTGCCGGTCATCTCAACATGTCCAGTTTGTTCCAATGAGTCGGTCTGTCATTCACACTGTGTCAGAGTTGACCCCTCTAAGTGTGGCTGGGAGAAGGGAATGAACCCCATTCAGTCATTCTGCAGTGAGGAAAGGCCAGGCATTATTATGTCAGATAATGTGCCTATACACAAAACCAGTTGGTATGCCTATACACAAAACCAGTTGGTGTGCCTATACATGACCAGCTGGTGTACCTATACACAAAACCAGTTGGTGTGCCTATACATGACCAGCTGGTGTGCCTATACACAAAACCAGTTGGTGTGCCTACACACACTAAACCAGTTGGGGGGCCAATACACTAAACCAGTTGGGGGGCCTATACACTAAACCAATTGGGGGGCCAATACACTAAACCAGTTGGGGGGCCCTATACACAACCAGTTGCGGGGCCAATACACTAAACCAGTTGGGGGGCCAATACACAACCAGTTGCGGGGCCAATACAACAGCTTGCAGTATATCCAACATGGAGTTTCTGTCTCTTTAAGAGCTAGGTCCACTCCCCGATGCTGGAGATGGAGATCACAAATCTATAATTCATTGTCCATGGTTTTAGTTGTCTATTCAGATGAAAGCAGCCTAAACCACTATATATATTCTTTATTATGATAAATTAAATAATTTCAGGTTTATTGTGTCATATTCCCAAAATGTCATGAAATTTATGGTTTGGACATGATTTACTAATCTCCAAAAATGTCAAAGAACAGCTATTCCCTTATATATTGTTATCATTTGTTTGGTTAGATGACAGACTTTCTTATTTTCTTTCTTTTCTTTCTTTTTAAACATGTCACTGAATTTGGAATTTAGTAATTGAAGATAGATTTCCTTTACAGAAACAGGGCCTGTCTGTCTGTCTGCCAATAGAAGAAGATTGTTATTTTGTACTTTTATGTCAGTTTGGTGATATTATCTATATGCATGCTTCAGCTACAGCATTAAAACCATTGGATGCTATACCACTGTGCTCTTAGCTTTATCACCGGTGATAGTTATAAAGCCCATCACTGCACTCTATACTAACATGTGGGATGGGCCTCTCTCTCTCTGCGAGGCGTGAGCAACATGCTCTTTTTGTTTATTTAAAAAGCATTTATTTAATCTTATAATATAAAATGGACATTACTTTAGAAACTCCAGCGGTCTCCACAGAGTTGGGAAGAACTACTTTCAGTTCATTCGCACTATACGGAACAACCTGCAGATTGAACTCAATTTAAACACTGGTGTCACATTCCCAATTTAGAGGTCTCGTGGAAAAGCACTACACTGTACTGTTTAATTGTTTTTATTAACTTTTTTAATTACTGCATGCAATTGTCTACACAGCCTAAAAATAGATCCCGCTCTCAAGTCTGTTTTCCCCTGTTAAAATAAAGCTTAGGAAGAATTTGTTAAAACTTTTGTTTAATTTAGAGGCTGATTAAGTGCTATAATAAGATGTCCATATGTGATTTGGCTTGGCTGTGACATTTGGCAAATAATAAATACTTACTTGTATATTTTTCTATTTGACAGAACGTAACAGAGAAACATAAAATCAACGTGCCAGAGACCATGAATGAGTTTCTTGATATGTCCGACGATGAAGGTACGAGAACTAACCTGTTAAAAGTCCAAACTGCCAAAAGTTGGTTGACTTGTGTTGATATGAATTCACTGCATGATTTTCCATACACGTGTGAATACCATTTGTGGTTTGCTTATTTTTTTTTATTCAAGTAATTTAAGGGTTATTTATTCATATTTATAATATATCTTTTTTTAACATTTACATTTTCTTACTGTATGTGTATTCATATCACAGTCCGGGCTAGTGTGCCGGAAATTCTCAAAGAAGAGTGTATTTCAGATGTTGATAAAGGTATTTGCCATCCAAATAAATCCTACACTGTTCGTCATTTGTCTCGCTCTTACGTAACACATCCACTCACCTGCTTTTTAACTGTTGTTGAAGAGCTAACCATCACGCCACTGCTATGCTAATCTGCTTTACTATGGTGTGTCACCACAAACACTTGATAACAGCGCTGAGTACATGCATAAGCCAATCCTTAAGCTAAGCAATTAAGTCAATATGCAATTGAAGGCACAGTTAATTAGTGTTGCTGATCTTAATGTGTTGCTGTTTTGTTGCTATCAGATATAATATTTGTTTGATTTACAGGCCTTGTAGCCTATAGGTATATGTAATAAATTACAAACCTATAATCTTGCATAGCAACAACCTGTAGCACAGCAGAGTAGATATTTTAATTAATAGTGCAAATTACAGTATATTGTTTTGTGTTTCCATCTCGTCCCTCTCGCTCTGTTTTGGAATAAGGGAGCAGGCAGGCCTGTAAAATTGATGAGCTCATTCAGGGGGCTGTTGCCTAGGAGACCGTAAGTTGAGGGTGTGGAGTTTCCATGTCAGTCGATACAGCCATACTCAAATATTCAGACACACATTGCCCAGGTGATAAAAGATAACCTTGCGCTGTGTGGACATATACTGTATTATGAAGCTGCATTATTTCATTATGCATTATATTGTTTTATGTGTGATCACCCAAGTCATGACGTGTTTTATATACGTGTGTGTGTGTGTGTGTGTGTGTACTTCAAGCTGGGATAACAATAACTCAAGCTCAGTAGTGGAAAAATTAGACTGGACTGAGTTAGTTCTTGCATGCAGACCTACCCTCCTCTTAAGTATGTTGTTAAGTGAGGGCAGCATGGTGGCCCAGTGGATAGCACTGTGGCCTCACCCACTATCTAAAAATGTGTTAGGTTCACCCTCCAGCCAGTGCCATCTGACCTGGCTCCAATCTGGAGTTGGTCCCTGGGCGCTGCACAGCGGCTGCCCGCTGCTCGCTTGAGGGAGGGGTTACATGCACAACATGTGTATGTGGCAATAAAAGCACCTTTACCATAGTAAGGTTGAGTGTTAGACTGAGTGCAGGTCTCCCTCTCTCTTTGATCCTGCAGGCTGGGGCTGCTGGCCCAAGCCTGTTTAGAGAAATGACATGCTGCACCTGCTGTTGAGAGCATATAGTCTCCAATGCCTTTAGATTGTGTTAAGTATTATATATTAGTACTACGGTTTCAAGTGTAGAGCCTCCCCTATCACCAGAGTTTAAGAAAATGTTTTGTACACTATACTGTAGCTGTATCCAGATTGTATGGTGGGCATCCATTTCATCAATTATACCTGATTGCGTAACTGTTCTAAGAATACTTTTGACCAAGTTTCAACAGCACTGTCATAAAAAGGGAAGCGTAACCGATGTTCAGTGTTAGTGATGAATATGGATGGGCTATGCTGCTATTTCAACAGCCAAACTTTATTTTGGCCCCTCCAGTTTGAGATGTAGCCAAACTCTATCTCTCCTTACACAGAAGGAATGTTCAGTGAGTGGGCTGTCCTTCATAGAAAGTCTCTCCTCACTCTCCAGAATTTTTCTCTTGCCCTCTTCCGATAGAAAAGGCGTCTGTTACCTCGAAGAGACGAGTAGGCTATCAGTTTGCAGCGGTCACCTCAGCTGGTCTTATAACTTCTCTCATGGAGCTCTTACGTGACTTTGACATTCAACCGGTGTTCCTTGGACGCTTAGGATGCTACAGAACCCGAGCCCTCTGAGGACATTTTTTTTCCTCAAATCTAATGAGATGAGCATTTCGTTGAACCGCATGCCTAATAATAATTAATCCCGTTTTAAAATGACAATGTTGCTTTTGATTAGAGATTGTGTTTCTTCTAATCACGGTGTTGAACTGCGTTATAAACGTGTAGTAGGCTAGGCCTAATAGAGAAATGCTGTATGATTCGCCAATGCAGTTTTTATTTGATAACGGCCATCACTTCAAAGTTTCCCTCGTGGCTTCGAATTCTATAAATATTATGAGGAATTGTTGTAGATAATTGTAAAAAACATACAGTGGATTATTCGACACATCAGAAGAATTTAGATCGTTATGGCTACTGTAGGAAACGGTAAGTTATATTGACTGTTATCTGCTATTTCCAAGTTATTCAGCGATTTTAACGCAGCGCAGTGAACGCGCATTTAGTTCAGCAAAGAGAGAGAGAGAGAGAGGGAGAGAGGGGGGGGGGGTTACGAGCTTGAAAGGGACGAGCGAGGATTGGGACAGACACTCGCTTGACTGACGTTACAACAACCCGCCGGTGCTGCATAGCATTATCAGGGTCTGAAAATCTTTTTCGGACGAGCAGTCGCTTTGAATGGGACCGTAGGCCTGATACACACCAGATCCGCGGATTGCCGGTGTTCCCGGCACCATTCAAAGTTGTCCGTTCCGAGGAGGGAGTGCGGCAGTATCCTAGGTAGTGCTGCTGTCGGTGGGAGGGGCTGCGGTGGAGGAGCAAAGTCTTGCGGGCAGGACACACTCGGACATGCGGGAGAAAGCGAGACGTTCCAGCCGCGCTGGCGGTTTCATTGATCGGCGTGTTATCGTCCACCGGTCCGCCGATCGAGGTGCAGTGCAGTTTATTGTTTTGAAGATGCTTTGCTGTCCTGTTCTTGCTTCACAGCTTGTGCCTTGCTTTGTTTTGAGTGAACTGCGTTTGGTTTTACAGATGCAAAGGCGCTATACCGCAAAGTGGCATTGCTGCTGTCTCTGATTGCATTTTTATACAAGGACATTCATTGGTGCAGCACGTTGCAACAGCTTCAAGACTAATGATGTTATGTAGGGCTACCCTAGTCAAATAAATGTCCCAAAGAAAAATTGATGCAAGCTTTGCCAGCCGAATAGGTTTGTTTACCGGTGATACAATGACTTTCCAAATGCGTCCTATTTGACCTATAAGTTATATAATTATGTTGGATGATGATTTATGTAGCCTAGTTTCCCCCACCCCCCTGAGCCAACACATTGGCATCTCAAATAGGGCCTGAGAATTACTAATTATTTCCATCCTCCTAGGAGAGGATGCGATGACCGGGGATACGGACAAATACTTGCGGCCCCAGGACCTCAAAGAGCTCGGTGATGACTCACTTCCCCAGGAGGGTTACATGGGCTTCAGCATTGGAGCCCGTTCAGCCAGGTAAGGTCTTTTTATAGTTCTACTATAGGCTGTGCATGTCTGCAATCCAATATTGTCGGTTAAAACAGTTGAAAGCAGATGTAGCTGGCAAATGCCTATAATGCTTTCTGCATTAATAGTTGTGTGACATTTATTTTCGCATTGCTGCTGTGGGTGGTAGTTGTATTGAATTTGAATTTGAATGAATGATAAAACAATTATGTGTGTTTGAGTGCCACCTTCACATATATGACCGCACATAGCACTCACAGGCGAATGGAAACGCCACATTGCTTCTGAAAAGTTGCCATCTAATGATTCAGTGAGATGAGGTGATTCAGCACTTTGTATGGCCTCATTCAACGATTGACAGAAATAGCCACATAGCATAGTTTCTGTGGCATGACTTGACACAGAAACGAACCTGTTATAAGAAGCAATGCTCATATTATATTTGCCTTTGAACACGTCTTCTTACACGTAGGCCTTATAAAGGTAACCTTGTGTGTCGGACACATTTTGCAAGTTGCAAGGTGGCAGTACAGACAGGCCTCATTGAACAGCTGTACTTCAGTCACCTAACTGACTGTTTCAAATAATGGATTGATCTTGCACTGGAAAATGGGAAAGCTCCCATGAAAACACACCAGTGCCACACAGGGACCCCCACTGTGTGTATTGTTTGGAACCCGACAGCTGCCAGGTGCCTGGTGATTATTGGCTAGATTAGAAAAACAATGTAAGGCCACATAAAAACACAACAAAACAGTCACAGTGAGATTTTATGGTTTAACCTAATATACAGTATGTTATCACAAGATTGTTATAGTGTGTATTGCTGTTTCAAATACTGAGTGAAGAAGCACTTATGCATATAATTATATCATTCCTATTACTGTAGTCATCTGACATTTATATTCAAATGTAATGACTGTTGTATGTGTACGTATATGTGCTGCAATAATTGAAATTACAAGAACGCGGTTCTTGAAATTGCTGACATTACCGTCAAATGTGTTAATGAATGTAATGTACAATGCTGAGCAAGTCCTTTACTTTGCCTTACCTTTCTGTTTATGACATCAGCATTGCATGGTTTGCTTTTTGACTTTTTAGACACACTCACGCGCACACACACACACACAGGTACGCACATACACACGTGTGCCTAGTTTTGGAGCACAACCACGCAAGGTTCAGCATCAACGTCATGTGAAAAAAGAAAGCCACAGCATCTCTGCTTCGATGTTTAAAAAAATTCTTTGCTCTTCACTTTCCTGTTTTGTTCTTTTCCTTGCTATCTTATTCTTTCTGTCCTCTTCATCATAGCCCTAGGATCAGGTAAGAAAAGTGCAGTAGTAGTAGTAGTAGTTGTTACCCCAAACCCTTACCCTAAAAACCTCCACGCCACCCCCTATAAAGCATCTTTGTGTCTCCATTGTGTGTGTGTGACAGCCATAGCTGTTTTGTTGAAGTCATTTTGAGATTGTTGGTCGTCCATTGTACAGTAAACAATCACTCTTTCAACTTATTTTCTCACCCTTCGAGCAAGAATCATATTTGCAAATATAAAATTAAAGAATTTGTCGCTGGGGGTTTGAAAAGGATCTAGCACAAATGGAAATGAGAAAATAAAGCCAACAGCTTTAGTTTTTGAGTATTTATTTATGTTTGCGTATTAATCACCACGTTTTTAATGTGTCGTCCTCTGACATGGCATACTGTTGTCATTGTGGCTCAATGTAACTTCCAGGGATCATCTACATCGTTTCATTTATTGTATCTCTTACTGAGATATAACCACTGACATCATGTCGGGAGGACACCCTAAGATTCATTAAGATGCTCCTGAATCAGATTATTACATGCAGAGATGGAAATGTTACATTCTGAGAATCTCAAATGTGGCAATTAGGTAACAGCCACATAAACTGAAGGTCATTTTGACAAAGGACAAACTTTTGGCTCCACTCTATGTGTCTACGTGTGCACACGCACACACACATTCACACTCAGCAAGCTCTTTTTGCCTACACAGATGTGATTGTTATACGACGACAGTAAACACAACATATTCACAGGGCAGTGTGAAGCAAAGCTAATATACTGCATGACAGGGAGATTTGAATGGACAGAAACGGTGTTGGACCAGGAAGTGGGTAGAAATAATGAAATGTTCCCTGACATAAGCACGTGGTCAGTTGTGTCGTCTGCAGGGATTTGAAATGACTGGACCAATTTTTAAACATGCCACATGATTCCTCATTGAAAACATAGTTAACAAGCTAGTCAGAATAGGCAGCACATGTGACATCATTTCCGGGTTGTAACCAATAATATCTGACCTGTCTGCCACTCCAGCTCAGCTAGCCAATCGGGTTAAGGCATGATAAAGTGCCAACTGAAACGGAATGTTCAGCTCCAAGGGAGAAACGTCAGTCCAAAATGAGAGGTGAAAAATGTAATAATTAAAGTTTAATAATAAATTACTGTCTGAATTTGACAGTGGGGAGAGGAAGGAAGGAATATGATCAATTGGGTGACAAATGGATAGAAGTCTGTCACGGGTGGTGGAGAAAAACAAAAGGCGTCAATGTTAGAGGGGAAGGCCGAAGGATGGACAGAATGAGGAAGGAGAGAAGTCTTAACAGAGGAGCAAGCCGGGGGAGAGATTTGCCGTCCTGCCAGCAAGTCCATTCAGGCTGGGGAGAGTTGCTGGGTTACTTCTTGGATGTTGGTGTAGGCAGGCTGCGCTGAATAGAGGGCCTCTCTCTGCACTGAATAGCGCGGCCACTCGAACGTGCTGAGCTCTGCAATCCCCCCCCCCTCCGAACCCACCCCCAACTCGTCTGCCTGTTGTCTTCCCCCCATCTCCCCCCACCCCCACCCCTTCAAGTCCGCACACAAACAATATACCGACAGACATTAACACCTTGGATAAGAAGGTACACTGCAAAGGTACACACACAAACACACTCTGTATACCAGGCTGTTACTTTAGACACACACGCACACACACAAAATGTACAAACACATAAAATCGCTCTCTCACACACACACACACACACACACACACACACACACTCATTTGTGTGTGTTGAAAGTCAAGTAAATATTACATAAAGCACAAAGCAGGCGGGGATTGTACCGCACTGCATTCAGCCCGAGAGAGAGAGACTGCGAATACAGGCAGACGTCACCGCACTGCCATAAAGCAGACTGCAGCAAGAAAGAATGATAACACCGTTCAGTATCTGCTGCGTCTCCGTCGAGCTCAGGTGCTAATTCATAACCACTTCATAACACGCCACAGCCCAGTGTGCTCTGTCTTCAGTGCCGTGATCTGAAGTTATGCGCTACTTACAGGGAGACGCACGCACGCAAACGTGACCGCCCGTTCTCTAATCTCTTATTTCCCATACATCATTTAGACACACAAGTGCGTCCACTGTTTGTGAAGAACACCGGCAGTACTTTCATACAGTATCGATTACAGCAGCCCTCTCTGTTTTGCTCTCGATCGACAATTACCTCTATCTCTCTCTTTATTACCCTCTATCTAAACAAACTGGCTAATTTCCATCTCTGCATAACACCTTCCGCATGCACCTAGTGTCTAATCCTTCTTCCGCTGTGGGTGTCCTCTCTAGTCTCTACACACTCTCAGCATTTCTGTGGGCCTCTCCGTCCACACCAACCGGTTCCCTGGAGGTTGCATGTCGTAACGGACCCCTTGTGCTTTTGTTTTGTTCCCGCGTCCCTGCTTGTCGCCGGCGTGGCGTGGCGTGGTAACATGTAGCCTCCGCTCCTTCAGCTCGGACAGGTCAAACACGTTGAACCGGAGCTCCTATGCCCGCGACAGCATGATGATCGAAGAGATCCTGGCCCCGACCAAGGACACGGTGAGTGTTGCCTTCCTGCGTCAATGTGTCTGTTTCTGTGTCTCCGGTGTTAACACTCTGCGACGCCTAATGAGTTATCTACTTCTCTGTCTGTTTATGTGCAGTCTGTCTGTTATTCTTTAAAAAAAATGATTTGATTTGCTGTTACTTTCCTCTGGTCTGTACATGATGTACAGTACTGTAGTGTACACTCCTAAGGTGAGATCTGGAGGGGTATACTTTGTAGCTCTGCTGACCTTTCACTAAGGTCACAGTGGCAGGCAATACACACTACTGGTGGTGCCAGTGGTCTAACAACTGCTCAGCATGAATGTGCGTTAACGGCTTTAGTAAAGGGGTTATCCAAGTCAGAGTGCCTGGGAAGACCCAGCTGTTGTTCTTCAGTCTGTGCTGGCGGTCAGGATCCAGGAGAGAAGATGCTAAAACAAGAACTCTAACCTCTTGTAAACATTATTCGTAACGTAACCCACAAGTTCAAGAGAGACGTACACTGATAGGCTTGACTATAGGGTGGCCAAAATAAGCATATTTATAATATCTCTGTGACACAATGAGCAACAACTGTATCAAATGACCGCTCATGTTAAAGCAATGAACTCTGTATGTATTGTGCACTAAAGCACAGCTAGCATATTATCTCTTTTTATTTGAGTTAAGATTAAAATATAAAATTAAGATATTACAGTTATCTTATAGATATTATTATTATTTAGATATTTTTAGTTTTAGAGATATTTGAGTACTTTTGTCAAAAATTACTTTTTCTTCTTTCTTTTTTTCATGGAATGTGATTACTTCAGGAGGAGAAAGCAGTATATTGAATTCTCATAACCACACAGAGCCCACAGTGTCATTTCTGAACTATCTCTTTTCCTCCTTAAGCTTCAGAGTGCCTGTAAAGACTTTTCATACTTGGTTGACCCTCTCAATAAGGTATACACGTTGACATATGGCTTCCTCATTCTTCAGCTTGTCCAATCCCAGACTATGTGGGTCATCACCTCCAGTTCATCCGCTGTATATTTATTTGTTTGCTTTGGGTCTAGGAGACGCTCTTTTCCCATGCTACTAATCCCATGAGTTCCTATGAGACGATGTTCATACTCCTTTTTTTTTTTTTTTTTTTATTCTCATGTTCACAGAACTTTTATAATCATTTGGCCAAGTGCGTCCAGTTTGTGATGCTTTAATGTGGACATTATTGCTGCTTTTGCATTACTGTGTGTACGTATGTCATTGTGCTTGTAGTGGAAGGTGACACGGTGTAATTCTATGTCAAGGTGCTATAAATGTAATGAGTGCAGGCAAATATTGTCACCTTGCTAAAATAATGTCCTATGTCATGTTTTCAGGGTTTTCAGAAAACACAGAAAGCTGAACTAAATATTAACATAGGCCATTATACTACTAGTCGCAGGATGTTTAACTTAGGATGTAGGTGATTTATCATCAAACGATGATTTATCATCAAATCAAAAGATTAATTAGGAAAAAAAAAAAACAACGACATGGGACATTATTTTAGCAAGCTGACTACTTGCTTCATTGCAGTGCTAATTCACTGAACCTAACTCTCTCACCTCTGCCCTGTTTATTTCTCTCTTCCTTCTGCTCTGAATGTCCTCTGCTCCTCCCTGCATTCTTTGAACTGTGTGTCCCCCTTGCTCTCACATTGGTCTACACTCACATCCGCCCTCCTCCCCCCCCCCCTCCTCCCCCCGCTCCTCTCGACTGCTCTCTCTGTGTCCCTCTTGCCCTGTCTGTCACTGGGTGTGTCTCCCCAGCACCTGGCTGTGACCAGGGACTACAGCTCGGACTCCATGAGGCGCTACAGCTGGACCCCAGACACTGTGGACCACAGCCACAACACAGCGTCCAGTCCCATCCACTCTGGGTAAGGACGCGCCGATTCAACACGTGCACTTTTCCCACACGTGCACACCGCACGATGGTCACACGTGCACACGCGTACGCAGATGAGGGAATTGCGGAAAAACGCAAGCAATAAATCTCGGGGTGGGTTTTGCAGAGGTGACATTGATGGTGACAAACATCTTCTGCTGCCGTTGGGACCACTGGACAATGTGCGATCAATATGTACAGTAGTGATGCTTTGATGTCAGTCAACAGTCATAGACAGAACTAAATAGAGAAGGGGTGGGCAATAATTACATTAAAAATGTCAGAGAACTTTGAGGGCCACATTACTTTTTTAACCAACATGCTAAACATTTCAAAATAAAACACAAACCAGCTAACTTTGTTAACTTCCATATTTATGCGCATATAGGCTATTCCTATGCAACACCATTTTCATAATCAAACGTAACAGTTCACTTTAACTATGTTTTGTTTACGTAGCAGTAAATAAAGTAACATTCTGCAGAGCTCGTCATTTTATTTTGTATTATTATTTTTAAAACGTTTGAAAATGTACCAGGCGGGCCGGTTAGAATGTCTCAAAAAAGCCAGTAACACTAAAGCACCATTAAGAACACCATTACAACTTAAAGCAGGGCAGGTCTCTTGCCACTGAACACAACTGAACACTACTACAACTTAAAGCAGGGCAGGTCTGCTGCCACTGAAGACTACTACAACTTAAAGCAGGGCAGGTCTCCTGCCACTGAACACTACTACAACTTAAAGCAGGGCAGGTCTCCTGCCACTGAACACTACTACAACTTAAAGCTACAACAGATGGTTACTGATTTTAAGTAAATCCTTTATGTCATAACACAAGTCATGAGACATGGTCCAGGAGCCCTGTCCATAATCATTGGCATACTCTAATTTAATCTTTGCAAGTATAAACAAAAGAAGTGCAGAACCGCATTGACCAAACTAGAAAACATGCAACCATGTATATAATGTGGTTGAACTCATACAATTATATAGCTTTCTGATTTAATTAACTATATGGAAATGGTTGTCATAAAGCAGAACAAAGCTTATTCAAATAAACACGATGAGATAATGTAAGATAAGATCATATATTTATTTTGGTGCAGTTTTCAATAATGAAATAAAGGGATCTGTCATGTCAGAATCTCTGTTTGTTTTCATTGTTTGTGTCACAGCTCAATGTCCGTGTGTTTTTGTTTCCCTGGGTTACACACCTCATCATTAAATGTTGTTTTCTGTTTCTCATGTCTGGTTTTCATTACACAACACAGATCCCAACAGAATTCAAAGTGGTAATAAAACAATGATACAAATATGTTTTTTTTGTTTGTTTTGCTTTATTTAGCCTCCTGCATTGTTTTCATGTGTTTTTATTTTGCAGCTTGTCCTCCCCGCTCCCTCAGTATGACTCCAGGTGATGACTGAGCTCACTGGTTTTACCCACGATGCCGCAGTGATGTCATTTCCCTTTTTCCACTCTTGTCTCTCGATTTCCCACCCTCCTTTTTCTCTCTCTTCTCACCTTGTGTTTGTACCATCTGTGCGGTCTGGTGTATTATTTGATCATTTTCACAACCAGCTAGTAGAAATGCAGTGGATATCTTTTGTCTCTCTCTCTGTCTCTCTCTCTCTCTCTCTCTCTCTCTCTGTCTCTCTCTCTCTCTCTCTCTCTCTCTCTCTCTCTCTCTCTCTCTCT
>JAODTR010006216.1:0-10916 GCA_025399935.1 Amblyopsis rosae
TAATATCTTTTTTGATACTAATTAATAGCTGTCAGATTACTTTTGAGATGAAAACCGCAGTTATATACTCTCTGAGGGAGCTAACTGCTCGGTCAGAGCAGCAGCGCCGGAGAGCGCTGAAACATGCGCGAAGGCAGGAAGGTGCGGAGGCCAAACCGGGATCAGAAATGGGCACTGGGGCCTGAACTAAGGCTGGCTCTGGGGCCTGGACTAAGGCTGGCTCGGTGATCTGTTTTACCCTCAACATGTCCAGAGTCTCATTCATACCTGGAAGGTCGCAGAAGCCTGGCTGGGATGTTATGGCTTCCTCCAGTCGGGCACAAAAAAAACCACAGATGAGCATCCTCCTTGGCTTCCTGTATCGCAGCGTGCATCCTGTTGAAGGTGAACCAGAATGCCTCAAGGTCTTTTAGCCGTGCTCTGGTTTCCTCTGGGGGAAACCCTAGGGACCCTAGCGCGTCTAGCCTCGGCGGAAGAACCAGGTAGAGAAGGTGGGGCCACTGCTCGTGAGTTCCTGGGCAACGGAGAAGAGGTGTACTGAATAAGCCGTGCGTGCCGGAGGGGACGGCAAGTCATCCGGCAGAAGAGCTGGGGTACGAGGACCAGGTGCCGCCTCAGACACTGACGAGAGGGGAAAACTACAGACGCCAATCCGCAACGATGGCGGCGGCAAAGGGCTGGCAGACAAAACCGCTGGGGAGAGCGGTGAAGTCTGTTGGCCGGAGCCACACCGTGTGGCCTCCTCGGAATATGGCAAGGCGGGAACCGGGTAGGAGAGACATCGGGAGGCTCTCTGCTAGGTTCGTCCGTGTACAGGTCGGTCATTCTGTCACGGTTGCAGCGAGGAGAGGACCAAAACACAAGACACGTAGTTAACTCAAACAAGGTTTATTCAAAATAATAAAAAGGCAAGAACACGGAGAGCAACGCATATCGTAACATTCACAATGACCGACAAAGACAAAAGACACACTAGTGTTTATATACAGGAAGACAAGGCAGACCATTGGACAACATCAACGAGGAACAGGTGCAGCACATCAGGCACAGGTGGAATTAACGAGACTGGCCACACAGGGCAGGGAGTGAGAGGAACACGGGTCTGACACAAGGTAAACACTGAGTAAGACAGGACAAGAACAGAATGGGGATCATGAGACATTACATGTTGGCTACTCCCCCAACCTAACCTACATAGAAATAGACTACAATAAGATGTAATTTATTGCTGTATTCTGTGTTTAGTGTAGCGCAAATCTAAATTTCATATTTACCTTCCTTAGTCAAATGCCGTCAGGCATTCACACTATAAAATGTCACTATTAAATGTTTTACTTAAGTGCTTGAAAATGCTTAATATCAAGCTCAATATACAAATAGTATGTTTTTACAAAAGCTGCTATATACTACAGAATGTATTCCTTTTTTATAGTTCTATGTTGTATTCACGTTACTCTGCCGTCTAGTCGGCTGAATGGAAGCATCATGGAGCAGAACTCAAAAGCAAAACAAAGGCAAAAAAAAAATCGTTCTTTAATCGTAATTGAGGTACATTGTTGAATTAATCGTGATTTTTGTTTTAGGTCAAATCGTGCAGCCCTACTCCGCGGCGTCGCCCAACACATCAAAAAGCATTGTGAAGCAAAGCGGTAAGTTAGCGAGGTGATATTTGGTGAATTTGTGTGTCATATATAACCAATCATTACATCTGTCAAAAAGTAATGAATAATAGCACAGAGATTTTTTAATAGTTAATTTTAAAGAAGAACGCATTTTCCAAAAATATTTGGGGGGGGGGGGGGGGCCCCCACCACAAGAAGTAGAAAAATCTAAATGCACTTACTTGAAATGACATACTTATCTACTACACTAACCAAGTTCACAAATCTGTTGACATTTGTGTAATTACAGTGTACAGTTGTGTACAACAGTTTTTGTTTTTACTATGACAATTATTGGACAAAGTACAATAATGTATCTGGATAAATGTAGCTGTCGACAGCACATGCCATGTGTGGGAACTGTCAAAATAGAGATACAGTATCTAAACTGCAATTTCCCATAAAGATGATTAGAGCAATTTCTTCAATGATAATGAACATGAGCATTTGCTATACGCATTTGAGTACTATCTTAGAAAATAAACTATGTTAAATTATCTTCTACAAGGAATAAAATTAGAGTGAATAAAGATATTGCAGTGAATAAGGTCAGATTAATTTACTGTGTATATTAAAATGCTCTTAGCCACTCAGCCTCCCAGGATGAAGCGTCTTGATTGGGACTATCTTGGCTGCCTTGGATTCATAGTCCTTCTTACAGCAGTGCTCGTGGCACCTTTGTGCATTAAGTATTTAAGGAGTCAGTAAAATTGGCCACCCCTCTGTGGTCTGTAGTCCTCTAGGCAGATGATCAGTTTCACAGGCTGGCACATGTCTCAGTGGGAAGGAGCTGATGGATTTGGCAGATCAGATGGTTTCTTCAAAGCCACGCTGTCTGAAGCAATCGCCGTTATGATTCTCCTGCCATTAGCTGGTCGCTGAGATAGCTCAGATGGGCTGGGGCTTTATTTCTAGCCTGTAATGACTGCTTTACAAAATGTGCCATCACACTGACCTGATGAATGCAATTTAACATATTACAATACACCTTGGGGAAAAAACATAAAATATATTGGTGCAATACAATTGATAGATTAAATACAATAATGGCAAAAATAGAAATACAAATCTAAATAAAATGTTTATCAAATGTAATTCCAGAGATGAAACTTTTTATGGGCCTAACTCATGGACTTTGTAGACCACTATAGCGTAGATGCTTTAGACACACGCACATGCTAATGCTAACATTGCAAATCTAAATGTGTTGCATTTCTTGGACTGACTTCATTGAAATGCAAACTGATCCACACCGATGTGAACACCAGGTCTGCTAAGCTAAGAGCAGGGTTCATTGACATAGTAGACACAACATTCAATGTCAAAGAGGTCGAAATGCAGCAGGAGGATATTTCTTTCGCTAAAGGCAGTGCCTTGTTGGGATTGATCTGAACCATACTATACAGCTAGAGGTCAACAACAGTGATTTGTGTGGGAGGATACCAGAGTTATTCAGGATGATTTCCTGCAAATTGGCCCTCTCATTGGCCAGCAATGTGTGGCATGACGAGCTGGGGAAAATCATAGAATGGCAGCCTATTGTACATTACGCTAGATATCTGGCACATTATTAGTTTTTCATCTGACATGAGATGTAATGCATTATTAAAGTATGAATGGGTCAGGGAAAATGGCAATATCTCTCAGGATTCGGCGAACAGGAGTTGGCAAACAAAATAATAGATGAGTGTTTATGCAGTCTCTGTACTCAAGCTGGAATGACTCAAACTGAGGCTGTTCCACGCGTTGTTCCTGTACGATGCGCCACAGTTGCTAACATCTGTCTGTCTGTCTTGTTTCTGCATAAACACCCACAATGCAGATGATACTCTGAAGACAATACAGTCAACCACAATTCACTATGTATGTGGACAGCATGCATAATACAGTAGTATGGTTACACTGGCCAACAGCTGCTTGCCTGTTTGCTTGCAGCGAGCTTGGTTCTGAAGCCCAGCTGATAAACCCACTGCTAGTGTAGAGCATGTGCTAATTACCCTCCCGTAATAGCTCCGCCCTACTAGAATACAGCAGGAGTTGCTGTATGGTTCTGATGTACGCACCTTCAGGAGGTGCAGGTCCTCAGAGAGGCCCTGATGGATGACTGCAGCCAAGAGGGCCTGTAGGGTCTCCTCACCTAGCCGGGTGGCCCAGTCGATGCTCAGAAACCAGCCTCAACGGGGGTTCCCTAATGGGGACTGTATTGATTCCACCATGGTGCTAACCACATGAGTCTAATGGAAAAGACTGCTGAACTTTTGTTTTGTTTTTATTTTTTTTTCAAGTGAAAAAGAAGGGGACGCCGATTTGTACAAATTGTGATTTTTTTATTTTTTTTTAGATGACATATTGGGGCATTTGACTCTTGTCTGCCTGTATTGTGTTCACCTCTCACACACACACACACACACATAGTTGGTGAAATATGTTACATGGGACGGGATTTTGGGTGTGTGAGGAAATTGAGCGCAAAGTTGTTGCTCAGAGGAGTTAATAAAATAAGACACTGGTTCCGGTAATGTGTTATGCTGTGTATGCAGCGCTGCCCTTGTGATGCGGTGTTCCCCTTTGGATATGTGCTTATCGCCACAAACTATGATGTATGGGGTACACGCACCCTAATAACCTTGGCGTGGTAGATTGAATGTAAACTAGGTTACACAGTGTTTTCTGTTTCCCTTCAAGTATGGAATATGGTGCAAAGGGTCATCTGCAGTCCTCAGGCCAAGTATTTATCACACCCTTATTCTCACCTCTCCTGACTTGGGTGGCTGAATGGGGGAATATAAGGAGTGCTTAAAAGATGAGACACGTGTCGCTGTGATGACTGTGTGCACCTGCTCTGTCACATTTAGTTTTTCCCAGAATTCCTCACTGTCCAGAAACTGTTAATAATTGGCCCTAGGCAGGAACATGAATCATGTTATAGTATGGCAATATTTTTTTCTCTCCACATATTCAGGAAGCACTTTGTGAAGATTCATAACGTATTGGAACTGGAATGTTTCCATCTGCTGAATTCCAAGGTATTAGCTTTGTGGAAAAAACCCAGAAACAATGTCAGGAAGCATCCGCTTTTTTATGATTCAAATGACAGTGCCTGGCTTTGTAATCATTTATTGCAGCTATCATTACAGCAGCTTCGTTGATTACTAATTTAACCTTGAGATCTCCATTTAGCTGTAATCGTTAACGAGAAATCCTGCTTGCAGTCGCTGATTCTGTTTGCAACACTAATGCAGCTGTCAGCTGCAGTACACATCTGCGAGGAAATAAAGTAAATCATTTTTTGTATTTTTTTTTTTTTTACAATAAATAACCATTCAAGTTAGGAGCAGAGCCAGTCAGTACGTTTTTTTTATATTTTATTTTTAAGCCTGCTGAGTTCAATCAGACCACTCAGCAGATTTATGGTCAACCGATGATCATTGTGATAAAATGATTGCCTGCAGATTAAAGTGCTGTTCTGCTGATGTTTTGTAAAACTTTTTTTTTTTTGCTAAACAAAAGTTTTGTGCAGCATTTGTCTAATGCCAATAAGTGCTTACAGTTTGGACTTCTTTCTATTGCAGATTTGGAAGTATGAATGTGTGTGTTAATAGTAGATGCCTCCAAATAGGATTACATTACATGTAACTGTCACAAACAGCTTTTTGTACATTTTAGATCTCAAACATAGCAGAGCTGTGAATTAAATTGTAACCGTGTTGTCACAGTGTCTAAAATTGACAATACATGGCGGCTTTCAACGTGTTCTTGTCTCAATATACAGTAGAAGGTCCAAAATGTCACTGCCGATGGTTCAGTTTTGTGAAGAAAAGGGTGGAGGGGATAATCACATTTTATTTTCTCAATAAAAAATGCGAGGCACAAAAACAAATGAAATACTGTCAACACAGATGTAATATTCACCCAGCACAAAGGGTAAAATATGAATGATGGACTCCCGCCAATGGGCGGCATTGCCTTCTTACCTGAAATGTGTGTTAAACCTTCAGAAGAGGTGAATGATGAATGCAATTAACCCAGTGTCAGTGTCATTTGTGGCATTATCATAAATATTGCAAGGTGAGAGGTAATTTGCATGATTGATAAGAGACGTGACTGTCGAAAAAGACTCCAAATATTATTTCCCATAAGACATGGCAATTGGTGAATTATGATGGCAGTGTAAGCCAAAGGTGCAGTGCAGTAGGACATAATAGTGATCATTATGGTACTCTAATATTAGCATGTGTTTGGAATCTTACAGCACTAAAAACACGCACACACACCCAACTTCACACTGATGATGAATCTGTAATCCCTTACGTTTTCATATAAATGTCAGTTTTGCTGATTTATGTCACTGATTGATATAATGATTAAACTTACTTCCCTATCACAAAAGGTTTTTGTGTGCATCGTGAGTAGTGATGTACAGTACCTTTTAACTTTAAGAACTATATTTGAGCACCTCCATGGACCAGTGTGCTTTCGATATGCTGTTTAGGGAAAATAAGCAAAAAAAAATATTGCTTTTTGTACATTTGCAACCATGACAGCTCAGTTAAGAGACTCTGCCATCAATCCTTGATACATTGTATTTCTGTTCATTTGCATAAGTGATTGCTTTAGTCTGCAGGAGCCATATGTTCAACCAGTGGTAATTTGTTTACTTTAGCATGTGGGGAATGGGGATTGCATTAAAATGCCTTCTCATGAGGGTATGTGCCTCGATAGCAGTGTCATCTCTGATTCAAAATGGCATTTCCTCCTTTTGACCTGTGACGCAGGGACGTGTACAGTATGAGGAGTATTCAAAGCTAGATCGATTGTACTGACACAGCTGTCTTGCTCAGCAATCACACGCCACCTCAGTCAGGCAGTGACAACTCCTGATCTCAGCTCCTGACACCCAGGTTGCTGCATCTTATTTGTGACTGAAGGTTTACATACAAACATGCAGCTGTGTGGAAGCCACCATAACTCAGAGAAACCTTTTTGTAAAGCAGTGCTTCTCAAGAGCTTTTATCACACATGACCATTTTAAATAAGATTATTAAAGCTCACTCATGTGAACCACTTAATAGCATAGCATTTAAAACACCACTGTAAACAGACAATTTATCTTACTAAAATTATAATCTCCTACCCCTCAAGAAGGTAATGCACGCAATATACATTTTTCCTTAGCCTAATTTATTGAACTTCAAATAAACAAAGTAGCTCTAATTAAAAATTATTGACTAGCTATACAATTGAAGTAGTTAATAAATTACTATAGGCAGGCAATACTTATATTTTATGCCCATCCTCCCTACTTGCCGTGTTTCCTTACTTTTCCTCTGTAAACCGTAGGCTTGGTCTGGTCTGACCATATTTATCTGTAATAATGGCGTCGTCAAATGTAGTCTG
Source organism: Amblyopsis rosae (assembly GCA_025399935.1). NCBI lineage: Eukaryota > Metazoa > Chordata > Actinopteri > Percopsiformes > Amblyopsidae > Amblyopsis > Amblyopsis rosae. Next base: position 7,059 of record JAODTR010006216.1, read on the forward strand.
TAAAAATGATTCCACTTCGCCTATCTGTCAGTAGCTACTTCAAGTTCATAGCCTACCTAATGAAAGAGGACAACCACTTCTGAAGTGGTGTGCAGGATTTGTGCTCATATAATTGATTCAAAATTTGGACAGAATGTTGTTAGAATTACGTTAGCATAATGCATTGATTGCATTTCCAGGTGTAGACATAGAAATGTGTGATGCAGCCAAGGCATGAATGTATTTTGTATATATGTGTGTGTGTGTCTTTGAGAGAGAGAGGGAAGAAGAGAAGTAAAGGTGACCCTTATCACAGCATTTCAGCGAGCCTCGGAAAAAGCGTATTACGCAGTGGGTTTCAGTAGATATTTATAACTTTGTCTGAACGCTGCTTTGCTAGTTTTTGATCACTTTCTTATTTTAATCACACGATGCATCGTGATGCCTGTCAGCCATTGTTGATGGACTATGGCATCGTCTATCGGCCCAACCCTAGTAAGCAGTTTGTGCTAAGATATGTATAAATAAAATATGTATTGTATCTTTGCTGCCAGAGCAACCATAATGCCCTAGTCTAGTCTTGAGTTAACTTGTAATCTTGCATAATGTTCTTGACATATAAAAACATGTTTTCCCAGTGAATCTTTATATTTATTATACCAACATTGTGGCATAAGACAGTTGTGTGCTCTCTCCGTGACTGTCAGCATTAAGAATTTTTGGGGAGGTGTGCATCAGGCTAAGGCGTAGGGTAAAGCGTGGGGTACCTGACATCCTATGGCGTAGAAGGAACAGCAAATTTGCCTGTGGATCACTGAACTGATTTCTGAAATGACTGTAAAGAATGATAGCACCGTCACTGGCCCACCGGATGGCCAGGCACTCTGGCTCCACCGCATTGTACTTGGCTCCCCGGTCCATGAGCGTCAGGCTGATGTACTGTAAGCGATCGGACGGTCGACTCCTGCCACCTCCAGGGACAAAACGGCCCTCAACCCCCTGCCAGACGCATCTGTCTGCAAGCTGAAAGGGAGAAAGTAGGTGTGTGGAGGAGTGGTTTCCCACAGAGAGTTTGTTTATCCTTCTGCTATTATAGGGACTGTCGGCTCTGCTCTGTTCAGGCGCCACTGTAGCATTACACAATACTGTCACACATACATACACACACACAGGGTTCTGTTGGTCAGAACGAGCCTAGTTTGTTTATTCAGTCGTTGTAATCCATGTAGTCTAGCACAGTTTCCAATGTATCAGCAGGGTTTGGCCTCTCCCTGCTCTGCTCCCCTTGCATTTATGGACGTGTTTGTCCCCCCATACAATTGAATCACTAGCCTCAACCACACCCACACCTCCACCTCCACAATTATTATAATTATCCATAAATACAAGACAGTAGATTTGTTTCTGGATATAATATTGCTACCTGAAATTAATAAATACATTTAGGAGCAAATGTCATTTAATCCTGAACCTTGTTGTACTACCTTCATGTTTCACAATTTATTTTAGTCATCTTGTTTGACATTTCCTTAGGGGGTTTGTTGTGTTTGGAGCTGAACACTTTAATTAAATTACACATGTATTTCCTGATGTGGCTGTTGTCACAGGTGCCTTCCAAATACCCTGATTGCTATGAAGGCTGAGAGTAGGACACACATAAGACATTACCGTAATTTCCCGATTTAACTGCACTGTATATTAACCGCAGGTCAGTATTTTGTTATTTTTAGAAACAACCTTGTTCATTTTTTACACCCAGAGCTGTTGCTCGTGGGGTGAAAGGTGGTGACAATATATAGTATAACTGCCAGATTTTATTGAATAGTTTTATAATTATCTGCTCCCCTTCCCTCAATAAAAATGGTTTTGTCCGATAATTTTATTTTTTACTAGGGAGAGACAGACACACACACTTGATTGTGCGAGCCACCGCTCGGTGAAACAAACACAAAACAGCAGAACTTAGAACACAAACACAGGCAAGTAACAGTCACTATACTCTCGTCAGGAAAAGCAAACAGCAAGCAGGCGAAACAATAACACACCCCAAACCGCTGGATGCAGCAAACCGCACGTGTGGGTGTGTGGTAGGGCTGGACGATATGGCCAAAATGTATTTCATGATATATTTCATTATTTCGGTCGAAGCTTCAAAAAAACTGCTAAGAACACCAACAAACTTATGAAAAATGCATTTGCCAAATTATGAAACCTCATATGAAACCATATTTTAGAAATAAAAAAAGTACAAATAAATGTTCACCTTTCAGCCTTTATGCATGGTCTATTGTTACATATGTCTTTCCCCCCCACTTGACTCAATTGACTTTACTGACTGAAATAATATATAAATGGCCTGTTGCCTCCCTATGCTGGACAATTGCTGCTATTATATGTAACAGGCTGTTATAAAGCTATAACTAGACTCCCATACACTATGTTCATGAGCTCCTCCTTGTTGTTGTAGTACTGCATAAAAGGCAACATTTCCATTCTTTCCCTGGTAACAACCTTCACAATACAGAGTCAAGTCATCGTCAGTCAGTGGGTCTGTTCTAAGTCTGCTCTAACTTTTAACTCAGCTGAGAGGTGTGGGTGCAGTCGTGCGGGGGCAACTCACTGGAGTTGAGTCCTGTGGCCATGTTAACTTTCCCTGTCACATAGGTGATGTTTAGTTTCTAGAGGGCACTGGCGATTTTGATCTTTCTTGGAGAAAATGTAAAGGCTTGTGAGTTCAGATATGCCACTACTCCATGCCAGGTGTTCTTTGAAGGATGACATAACTGTGTCGTACTGTCCTTCTGGATGTGTGGGGTGTCGTTTCTTGGATGGCGGCAGGGTGGAGTTCTATGTGAGAATTCTCTGTGCACATTCATGCTTGGTTAGGCTCCCAGTCTTCTTCCTGGGTGTAGAGGCCCACTTGCATCTGGTACTGGGGAGGTCCTTGGCTGTGGGGTGGCAGCAGGGGATGTGAGTAGGTTCCATTAGGTGGTCCTCTTAGGGCTCCTCTTCCTTGTCGATAACCATGGCCTCGGTTAGATCCTCCTCTCCCTCTCTGTCTTTGGAATCCAGCCTGGGGATTGTGGGGGCACTCGCTAGACCAATGGTATGGGTTTTGGCAGATGTAACACCCAGTTTGTTACTGGACTGGATCTTTGGGGTTGTAGGTGCAATTACGAACCCAATGGTGGGGGTTTTGGAATATGTAACACCCGATTTGTTGCTGGACTTTACTTTGGGGTTTGTAGGGGCAATTACGAACCCAATGGTGGGGGTTTTGGCATATGTAGCACTCTGCTTGTTGAGAAAGAGTAACCTTTGGGGCTTGGGCTGGAGCAGGAGGTACCACCATTAGTTTCTTTGATTGCTTTACTTTGTGGGCTTGGTCTTCTTTTTCTGCCACCTGCATCTTGAGAAGACGTTTGGTAAGTGTCTTGATTTCTTCTTCATCTTTGTTGTTTCTCTCGCTGGTGTCTTTGGTCATGATTAATTAGGTGTTCACACCATTCAGCCACTGGTTTCATTTCCAGGCCTACAACTTCATCCAGGCGGGCTTGGACTGGGGTGGGGAGTCCTTTGACTACTGCAGCTTTCCACAACATCATGATTGCGGAATTGGAGTCGTGTCTCTCCTGTGCCATCCTCCCACACTTCACTTCTCTTGAGGTAGGCGTGCATAGGTTCACTGTCATTCTTGACTAGGCTGGAGATCTGGCATCTGGCTGATGCCGGCTGAGGCTTCTATTTCTCTCAGACCATTGCTTCCGTCTAGGCGGAGAACCAGTGAGCGGATGTCTCCTACGGCAAGTTCATCTCCTGCTGTATACTTTTCCACTGCTGCAATCCACTTGTTTGCTCCTCCCAATAGAGGGGGTAGTT
>JAODTR010006217.1:0-10916 GCA_025399935.1 Amblyopsis rosae
CCGTCCTGGTCGTGGAACAACGGACCAGCTCTTTACTCTCGCTAGGATCCTGGAGGGGGCCTGGGAGTATGCCCTTCTGGTCTACATGTGTTTTGTGGATCTGGAGAAGGCGTATAACCGGGCTTCCCAAGAGATACTGTGGGAGGTGCTGCGGGAGTATGGGGTGAGGAGGTCACTTTTAATGGAAATTGTATGCCCAAAGTGAGAGCTGTGTACGGATTCTCGGCAGTAAGTCTGACTCGTTTCAGGTGGGGGTTGGTCTTCGCCTGGGCTGCGCTTTGTCACAAATTTTGTTTGTGATATTTATGGACAGGATATCAAGGCGTAGTCGTGGTAGGGAGGGGTTGCGGTTCGGTGGCCTGGGGATCTCATCACTGCTTTTTGCAGCTGATGTGTTCCTGATGGCATCATCGGTCCGTGACCTCCAGCACTCACTGGATCGGTTCGGTTCGGATCGGATGAGGATTAGCACCGCTAAATCTCAGTCCATGTTTCTCAGCATGAAACCTATGGAGTGCCTGCTCCGGGTAGGGAATGAGTCTCGATCTTCCGGGCAAATTTCGTTCCTACCCTTACCTATGATAATGAACGGTGGGCCAAGACCGAAAGAACGAGATCACAGTACAAGTGGCCGAAATGGGTTTTCACAGGAGGGTGGTGGGCGTCTCCCTTAGAGATAGGGTGAGAAGCTCGGCCATCAGTTCGGAGTAGAGCCACTGCTCCTTTGCATCGAAAGGAGCCAGTTGAGGTGATACGGGCATCTGGTAAGGATGCCCCTTGGGGGCCTCCCTTGGGAGGTGTTCCAGGCGCGTCCGAGTGGGAGCAGGCCTCGGGGAAGACCCAGGACTAGGTGGAGAGAGTAAGTATTGCACACAGTAGTGAGCCTCTGTCAACAATGGTGGATGTTTAGTCCTACATTGGCCCTTTGTATCTAAGGGTTGTGATAAGTACTATACATAACATTGTGACATGCCATTTGATTGTGTGCCTCAAGAAATGAAATTATGAATCATGGGAAATATATTTTAAGACTGCAGCCAAAGGTTATTGTTCTGAATGCTGGAGCTTTAGCTGGCACATGTCATCATGCAAATGTGAGAATTAATAACACTGGCACACACTTAATAAGGCCATTGGGCCTTATTAAGCGTGACTTTCTACAAGAACAAGGGCACATCTTTTCATCCTCAACAAAGTAAAGCAATGGAGGGATGATACACAGTTGTCCTCTTCCCTTTGTGACATTTTGCAGAAAATAAGGTTTTCATGATGTACGCATAACCTAAGAGTTGAGGGCAAGGCATTAAGTGTAATATGTATATATATTACCTTTTTTGGGGGGGAGAATGGGGGGGGGGGGGTTGTAATCTATAAAACAAAATTACTTGACTGTTCATGAACAGTTAAACCTCTAGCATGTAAATAGTAGTGAGCCTCTGTCAACAATGGTGGATGTTCAGTCCTACTATTTCAAATGCCCTGGCATCCCTTGTTTGTTGTTGTATAGTTAAAGTACATGTTCTGTTACAACATGCACTCTTTTTGAGCCTTTGAAGCAAATAAGAAATGATTGAAACCAAACAGGTATAACACCAAAAGCAGCAGTTCTTATTATAAGATGTACATTTACATTAGTTGATGTAGCAGAGTATCCTATAATCTCATTAACATCAGTGTGAACACTGCTATTTCTAACATATCCAACATTTCTAAAATATCACTTTAATTGTGAACAGGTGTTTTGATACTTTTATAGAAGTTATCCTTTGCAGAAAAGTTTCAAGGATACTTTGTGAAACAAATGTCATGTCTTCTCTTTCTATCATTTATCAAAACATACAAGCTAACATATGAAAAGCTATTGTGTACAGCTGTGGCTGACATTGTTCCCTAAATAAATGTATTCTTATTCTTTTATGTGTACATATAATAATACAATTTAAAAAACACTACTTTTGATATATTTGCTTGCACATATGGGCAACACATATTAAATATGTCCTTTAAAAAACTATTGATTTGGACATACCACAAACTTGAGAAGTAAATAAAACATTTGTGAATATGCATCAAGACTACAGGGTGACAGCATACAGCCATACAGTAGCAGTCTTCTGTTGCAGTAGCAGTTCAACACTGCTTGGTTGTGATGTGAATCCCAGATCACAGAACATTGCTGACGCTTACACTCTACACAGGTTTATCATGCAATACAGCTGCATCCTGTCAAACGTTTTATTTAACGTTTCTTTATTTACGGTAGCCTTTTGCACATCTCTCACAAAAATAGTATATCTTTCATGTCTGCCATTATAAAAAAACATTTCCACATTGAATAAACTTTCGTTGTGGTGGCAGTCTTTTATTTAGTGATATTTATTCCTCTCAGATTTTCCTATGTTATCACTGATTGGCAGCAAAGAGCTTTTATCACATTCTGTGTCTGCATCTAAATTATAAATCTAGTGCGTCTGGTCTTCCAATATTCTTACATGCAGTATTTCATTCATGTATTCTGTTCTGTCTACCCTAATGCTAATCTTGTATTCCCTCATTCTGTATGTCATCCTAATGTCAATACCAGGCTATTTAGTATATTGTTACCATCTTAATACTACTGCAGTATCTTAAGATGCTATTCTGATTTGAGGGATTGTCTCTTAGTTTTTGACTTGATGCTTCTTGACAGAAAAAGAATATCATCCTCTTTTGTTTTCATCAAATAAATAGTTGCATTGTTAAAGGCATTTTGTTAGTATTCATGAAAAATGATTTCAAATTCATATTGCAAACACTAAAGGGTGTTTTTGGCTATTACAAATGCATAGCCTCTCTTGAATCAATCTCATCTAGCCTGAAAATCAGGCATGCATTCAGTACAGATGAAAGATGTGTATGGTAAACAGTAGCCTACAACATATATAGGTCTTTGACATTGAGAGATAGAAGGCAAGACAGGTGATAAGAAAAAAAAGCTGTAATGAGTTTGAACTGTATAAAAAGGGCCCTTGATGTGTGATATAATACATACTAGGCTGTATTTAACATTATATACTCTTCCATCATCCAACTAAAAAGGTATATTTTAAAATAAATGATACTATATAATCTATAATAATAATATCCTATATATATATCCTATTTCTCTCAAATATTGTTCACAAATCTGTCTAAATCTGTGTTAGTGAGCACTTCTCCTTTGCCGGGATAATCCATCCACCTCACAGGTGTGGCACATCAAGATGCAGATGAGACAGCATGAGTATTGCACGTGTGCCATAGACTGGCCACAATAAAAGGCCACTCTACAAAATGTGAACAATCTCTGAAAAATCTCAGAAAACTCTTCACTCTCATACAAACATGGTGCCAACATAGTGCACCAAGGTTGCTTTACCAATAAAGTAGAAATGATAGTCTCAGATGGCTATATCTGTTCTCCCTTTTATCCTTGACAATTGACTGAATTATACAACAACAACAAAAAAAGATTAAATAGAAATCCCATTGACCTAAAATGCTCCCAAACCAACTTGCAGATGCAGTCCAAGACATCTTAGATACATACACTGTAATACCTAGCAGAAAATACATCAAGGACACAGCCTAGGTCATGCGCATAAACAACACTACTGTTGAGTACATCACTTTGGGAAAAGTAGACCTGCTGGAAGAACTGTCACTGAAACATTGAGGGGACAGACACAGGCATCCAGCCAAGGATATAGGCAGCGGCAGCACTGACACTCCAAGGAGATATCCCAGCACAATAACATCTGAATATTCAACACAAGTCTGCGCTTCTGAGTCAGAAACACAGAGAACATCAAGAGCATCAAACAAAGATTGCAGATTTTTTTTTAAAGTCACTGATTTGACTTCATGCAGAGATATTGCAGTCCTCAGCTGTAGCATTTACTTTTCTAACCAGAGAACATTTGATATGATCAAATGTTCTCTGAGATAAAGTCAGAAGAGAGTTTTAGCAATGATATTTACAATGCTGGCGAAATGGTACTGTTAAATAAAACTTATTTATTATCTTGTTGGAGACTAATCAGTTTGAAGAATGAGAAATATAGCATGTTTGACCAGTGTGACCACTGCCATTATTAATTTATTAAGGTCTGTCTGGTTTTTCCAGCAAACAATGTGTTCTGCACGATCAATAAACATGGCAATTTGCCATCTGTAAAAGGTCTGCCAAAGAGTACAATAGGCTAGCTCATTATATGAATGTATATTGTAAATTCCTCAGGCCAAATGTTATAATTGATTGAATTGATAAATTATTGGGAGTTGTCGGATTGGCCTTGCTCCTGCTAACTATCAGGCCTACATGTTTGCCTATTGGGGACAGGCAGTGCTTCTCTTTTCTGTGTCACTTTGCCTCTCCTGGGTTGAAGGTTGAAGCTTTATGCTGTGTTACATTATTGGTGCGCAGTACTTAGAAGCATCCCATGGCCTCCAGGGCAATACTTAATAAGCTGTAAACAACTCAATATCATCAGACTGTTCACTTTGACAATGCGCTGCATGAATCTACTGTGCATGCACAGCATAACAACGTTTTAAATGTTTCATTTCTGGGCTGGCTGTATACACTCAACAGTACATTCTTCCATATTCAAAGCTGACATTGTTTAGATCCAGTTTTATTGTGGATACATAAATAGTAAATGGACTGCATTTACATAGCGCTTGTCTAACCTTCTGGGCCCTTTAAAGTACTGTTTTGCCTCACATTCACCCTTTAACACACATTCATACACCGATAGTGGTGTCAGCCATGCAAGGAGACACCTGACCACCAGGAGCAGTTAGGGTTAGGTGTTTTGCTCAAGGACACCTCGATGAGTTAGCGGGGTTCAAACCAGCAACTTCTCAATCACCAGTCACCCTGCTCTACCCACTGTGCCACTGTCGCCCACACATCATTTAATAGCATTTTAAATGCTATTTTTCTCATGGTTAAAGTAATGTACAGTATGCTTTGGTATACGCTGGTGTAAAGTGCTAGCATACCGCTAACTATCTTGAATTGTTGTACATTAACACCACATATACTCCAGCTGCTACAGTACGCTATGCTAACAGTTGAAGATTAGCTCATATTCACAAATAGTGAGCTCAAATAACCAGTAAATGTAATTCCCTTATATGGTACAGTAAAGTGTTACTGGATATAACTTTCAAATCAAAAAAGTTACATTTAATGAGGCGTCTAATCTGAGCTTCATCAGTACTTTCAGGAACAGGTACAAGAACATTCACAATGCTTAAGATGTAGCGATTCATCTCTGACAGGCACATCCATCAAAAGGTCACCTTTGCCAGGCCCTAATAAATTGCCTTGTCCTCCAGTTTCTGTTGTGGTAGCATTTAGGTGCATTGTATTTTATGTCTTTGTTCATTTTTAAGCTAAGTAAAGTGGAGGGTCTAGATAAAGATTCCAAAGGAAACCTAAAAGGGATGATTTTGTCCTGTATCCTGTACCTTCTTGCCAAGTGTTATAAATGTACTTTACATTCCCATGGCAGTAGGAGGCTATTATAAAGAGATCAAAGTCCTGGGTCACTGCAGCCAGCCTCTGGAGGCAGCAGCTTTGCTTTATAACCATTTGGCTTCACTTCACACTGCAAAATGTTTGCAGAAATACATGTGTACCATGTATATCAAATTTGTAGTACTTATGTGATTTTCTTTATGTGATTGTGTAATAAATTGTACAAAAGTGTAAAATTATCATTTGAAAAATATATTTAGTATAAAATGTGTTAAGGCTAGCAGTGTTTTGATTCTGGGGACAGCACATGGTCTGCTGTTTGAAGGATTAACCAATATTCCTGAGTCTAGTAAAAAGACACAAAATACAAATACAGAAGCAAATACTACATGCGCTTTGAAACTAAAGCATTTCGACTCCCAACAGAAACTCAATCAAAGTTTTATTGATTGAATACTATAGTACTATTACTATATAGTACTACAGATATTTTTCTCAAAGTAACAAACCAGCTTTTCTGTTAAAACCCGGCAGTCAACGGCCTTTTGTGCATAAGCATGAATAACTACTTTCTTATTGAAATACTATTGTATTGGCTGCATGCTAAGGTATAGCAACTAGAAAGCATTAAAGTTGTTGATAAACAGAGTCTTGTGAAAAGACGGATGAATCATGAGCTAAAACTGTCGACTCAGCAGGTTCTTCGTGGAGGCTGCTGAGAGGACCAGCTGGTGTGTTTCTCCTGCCAAGGGTACAGGCAGGTTAGATGATGGCCCTCCCACAACCACAGCAATCCCTTCTAAATTAGGGGCAGAACACTAATGCAAGCCAATTGTATAGCTCAACATTCTGATATACTGTATACCAGAGCAACCCCTTGTTAAAGCCAAAACACAACAGAAGGAAAGGAGGAGCAGTTTGACTGGCCAACACATAACTTGGGTTTAAAGTAGATTATTAGCTGAGGGATACAATATCAAAGTTACAGGGGGGTAGGGGGGGCTGTAAGCATGTCACACATCACACACAGAGTTTTGGGCCACATAATACAAGTTTTTAATGACAAAACACTAAGAGCATCCTTATTAATATTCTGAGTGTAGTAGGCCCTACACTATATAAGAATTACCTAGGGTTAGGGTTTGAATAATGATGCAGCATTCCTTAATTCTGTGCAACATACAATATTGCTAATCTTGCCTTTTGAAAAATACTGTAATAGCCTATACTCCCCTATTATGTGCTGTTCTATAGAGCCAATTCTGGCACCCCTTGGAAACTACCTTAAGTACAGCTATACTTTCTGTATCCATTGTTCCATGTAAAGCCACTGTACAAGTTATGTCTCTAAATTATGTAATTTCATCAGTTATATATTATTGTCTTTGGTTCCCCTGGTGTTAAATGTACTGAATGCGTGTTATTTCACACAGTATGAACTTTAGATCACTATGTATATATTGTGGAGGACCTCCATTTCTCACTGCTATTTGAGAGAAAGATACATTAATATTGTATTCAAATTATCAAGAGATAATCATTTCAAATCAAAATTAATTATTTCAAAACAGAAGCAAAAAGAAAACCCTGAAACCCTGAAAAGAAGCAATGAATAAGTAAGCCCAAAACACAAACTTAAATTCTCATATGAGACTCTTCAATAAAGATGTGTTTTTAATAAGCCCTGACAGCTAACTTTTCTAATGTTAAAATCACTGTCATCAGCTTTAGAACTAGAGGATTCTACAGACCTTCCACGTACGCCACTGGATTCTGAACTCAGTAGGTGGACTGGGGAGGCTGGAGTGCACGTTGGCAGCGCACCATTACATCCTGGCAGAGGCGAGTGTTAGAAGCCAAGCACTCAGCTGTGAGGGGAACCCAGGTAGAGACTTCAGATGCAACATTCATTTATCCCAGTATACGCTATGGCACCGACTTCAAAGCTCCCTTTTTGTATCTCTGCGTGTGTCCCTTTGTCTTCCCCCCGTGGCCCTGACCAATGTGCCCTTCTTGGTCACGGGAACCAGGTGGAGGAGCAGGTCAGAGCTAAAGGGAAAGCAGCACGGATGCTGTCATTCACACAAGGCCCAGAAGGCTGGGTAGCCGGGCCCTGTAGGACCAACTGGCAGATGGCTGCCTCAGGATAATGACCAGGTGACATCTGCGGAGTGAACAAGCCGTCAGGCTATCAGACTCACCTTGACCCACCAGGGATGCCGGCCTGCCCATTCTCAGCCTCCACCTCCCTATTCCCTTCGGCTATGCCCAGAGTCCTTAGAAGTAGAACAAAAGTTTATTGATTTACCAAGTTCTCGAGTGTGGGGAAAAAAAGAGTCACGGGGGGTAAAACACATTATCAGACTTTGTGTGGGTGTATGAATTAAATTTTCTTTCATTCACTGAAATGTACTGACTGCCACCATCCTTACTGGTGCTCTGGTTGTAAATGTATGTGACAAGAACCTTTACCATTTCCCTGGTGGTTTATAACCTTAAAGGCATAGAGTGTAAAATGTTCTTTCATTGCACTATTCAATAAGTATTCAAAAAGAGTACATTGCAGTACATGCATAATACGTTTGTACTTGAGCAGAAGCACTGCAGGTTTCTTTTTTCAATAATCAATTAATCCTTTAGAATAGTTGATTTATGTATTTGACTAATTGACTCAACAAATTGCAATATATGGTAATATGGTACAAAATGATGGCACAGTTTTATCAGAAGTTACCTGTAACTTCTGTAACTGTACGGTTAAAAAACACAACATAAATTAAGATTTTGATCAATCAATTGGAACGGCTTTTTTTTTTTTTACAATAAACACCACAACCAAATAGGCTATTTGACTGTTAAAATGTTAAATGGTAAGCTTTCTCATGATCAATACATTTATTAATGTATTACTCGTACTAAATCTTCAATTGTATATCATCATCCCTCAGTTATGACGAGAAACAATTTAATAAAAGCCACATAATCCTTCTGTTTGAATGTGAATCCAAGGAGCACAACAGGATTAGGCACACTGCTGTGTGTATTACTGTACCGGGACCCATTTTCAGTAAGTCCTCCCCTTGTGGCCAACATTACAGAAATGTGCTATCAGTGGGTGTAAAGGGGTTGGTGTGGTTCAGCACCGTCTGTATGGGAGAGAGTGTCTTGCGGTGTGGTTTACGGGACTCAGTGATGGGAAACAGGTGTGGGCAATAACTAATCATCTGTGCAGACCAGAAGGAGGCGGAGCTGAGAGGCAAGACTAGAAGCTCCCGAGAACACCCTGGCGAGTGGACACAACCAAATCTCTTGTGAACCGTTGAATAAAACACGCATAGCATGACCCAACAGATATGGCTGTGTGTGGTCATGTGCACAATAATAGAATATAGCCGGAATTACTGTAAGCAACAGAACTTCTTGGTGAATGTAGGGTCTCATGCTGTCACCAAAGTCACTTTTTCCTTTAATTGTGTTCACACCTTGGTAATTGACGGAAGTAATTTTAACTTGTCCGGGTCAAACACAGTCTGTTATCCTGTGAGAAATAATATCTTACGTATATACGTATGTCTTTGCAGTTATTTGCGGTCAATTAAAGGTCACATTTCTTTTTCCATTTGGAATTAGTAAGTAAAACGTTATGATTCCAACTTGCCAAAATCAGTATTAGAGTAGGAACTATTTTTTTGTGTTCCTTGCACTAGACTACTCAGGCTATCTAATCAATACATAAGCAAAATGTGTATGCATTCAAGCAAATAGGCTGATTAAAATAGTTATTGTTGCTACGACATTTAATTTATGATTTATCTTGATGTTAGATTACATTTTTTTCACAGTTAAACTAGTAACACATGTGACACATTTGGGAATTAACTGTAGCGACCACAAAGATAAACATCTGGTGGCATCATTGCTAGCATGGGATAAGCAAGTCCAAGGGCAATGTCTTCATTTAGGGGTTTTGTTTGTTGCAAAACTAACCTTTTCTAACTGAACATGGTCTGTGTATTGATTCAATTCATTGTTATGAACTGATGTATGGCCTGTTGACTATGCTCACATTCTTTCCTTGGCAAACACTCCCTTTACTCTAATCCCATATGGGGGTTGCCACATATGTCAAATACAAAGTGTGCGAAAACCTATATGCGATATCGTACCCAAATATACATGACTAAGTTTGAATTGAATAATTAGTTTTACATCTCCAACAGAAACAGAGCATTGCAATACACTTTCAAACTGCGCCCCATAGTTTTGGCTCATGCCCACGGCCGGTTGAACTAGGTTTGTCTAGTTGTTACTTGTTTTACCTAATCTGGACATGTATCATGCTTCATTATTCAGTCATCATACTGTAGGCCAGGGATGGGCAGTATTTATGATACATGAAATACAAAATAGTATTTTGACAATTATATTTCTTGTTGAAAATGGCTTCATATTTTCTATCAAAATACTTTAGTGTTTTGTATTTTGTAGTTTAAAATGACTATGTAACACTTTATTTGAGACGTTTACTTGGTGCAGCCTCTGAATTGATTGGATTTAATTCACTTGGTACGCTCCATTGGGGAATGTTTGCAGTCCACATCCTACTGGGCCTAATCTTGTGGAAACACCAGATTTCTATTCAGCATGCACACAGACAGACCATGGACTGTGAGGTGATCTTCAATGAATTTGACCTAATTTGTATTATCTTGGTTTACAACCGCTAATCTCACATTTAACTGGCTGCATATGTATATCAAATTTGTTAAGCAAAGAAAGTTGTATGCTCTCAAACATTGTCCACAGGACAAAAATAAACAAAAAACAAAACAAAAAAAAAAATCTGATTCAATTGTCTTAGAAGCCCCTCCCCACTTTCTTTTTTTCCCTTTGGCTGAGCTCTCTGTTAAAGTTATGAACATGATACATTAACAACTACCATTGAGAAAGAAAATGTCATTTTAAAATTATATTTTACAGATATATAATTAATGTTCCCAGATATTTAAATTAAGAAATTCCTCTTACATAAACCAAGTCCTATGTATTGCACTTCTTACAGTTGGGGAGCCATGGTGTTTAACATATGTATGTTGTTGTGAATCCTTCCGTTCAGCCACATTCATTTCTCCACCTAATTCGTTCTGTTTGTCCTGAAATCGCTGCTTTAATCTTAGCTCCTGCCTTTAGTTATCCACCTTTATGTCAACAGCTCCACCAACAGGTGGAAACATGTTTTACCTCTTTCCAGTATCTTAATTAAATGTCTCACCATGGATTAACTCATCATAAAAATAAAAATAAAAAGCTATATTTATGTTTCAAGAATTAGGCTAGACCTCTCCGGGAACCATCACCTTATCGTGGTGGAGAGGTTTGGGTGCCCCCATGAACCTGAGGGCTGTGTTGT
>JAODTR010006218.1:0-10915 GCA_025399935.1 Amblyopsis rosae
ATTCATGGTTAAACCGAATGACTTATTTGGTGACAGATTCTGTCCATCTTGTTAAAAATATCAAAAGCAGTAATATTGTTTTTGTACAAACCACATACTCTTATTGTTAACACTTAGTAAAACAAAAAAATGGTTTAAAAATAAATGATATCTCCATTATTTTATTTTTCACTTTTAAAAACCTTATTCGTCATTGACACAATTGCATAATAATGTATATAATTCTACATTCGGCATGTAATGCATTTGTTTCCAGGTTTAGCTGAGTGTTGTTGTTGCTGCGTTAAAGCCGATAATGAAGCGGTAGCCCACAGCTGTACCATGCGTTGCACTACAGCGCTCCCTGAGGAGTTGGCTTCAGTAAGGAGCTTGACTTGGTGCACATCTAAACCGTCCACAGCATCCAGCATCAGTGTCTACGCCGCTGCACAGCGGTTAGCTTTGCGCTTCTGTCAATAGCGGCTCATAAATATATGCGCTGCTATCCTTTTGAAAAGAGCATGAGCCATGGCTCCTGGCTCGCTGCTTGCAGAGCTGCCTGCCTGTCTGTCTGTCGGACTGTCTGTTGCTTGGTGTGAAGGCGTGTTTTCTCTTTCCTCCTCCCTGGGCCTCAGAATATGAAATGCCCTTTGTGTGTGTGTGTGTGTGTGTGTGTGTGTGTGTGTGCGCGCGCGTATACGTGCACGCACCCCTGTCCAAGACTGGTTTACTGTGGTCTTTTCAGACATTAACTCCTCCCTCCGCCCTGACCTCCCCAGGCTTGGTTCAGAAGGTAGACCAGCGCCTCCCGGTGGCCAACGAGTACCTCCTGCTGTCGGGCGGCGCCCGCGAAGGCGTCCTGGACCTGAACCCCGAGGAGCTGGGCGCCTATGCCAAGGGGGCTGACTTCGACCTGGACTTCACCCTGCTGGTGCCCGCCCTGAAGCTGCACGACCGCAACCAGCCCGTCACGCTGGACATGCGCCACTCCCCGCCGTGCCACTCCTGGCTCAGCCTGCGCCTGTGCGACTCCTCCACCCTGGGCCGCTGGAGCGCGTGCTGCCAGGAGGAGAGCGGGCCGCCGCCGGACCACGACCAAGACATGGGTAAGGCCGGGCGCGGGGGGGGGGGGTTGGCTAGCAGGCGGCGGGGGAAGACGAACCAGGAGCGGTCTAGGGGCGGAGCGAGGCGCTGAAGAGGATAAGCTGCGGGGGAATACTATTGCGGTTGCAGGCAGCGAGGACTCTTCCGGAACTTGAGCATGTTCTCTTAAAGCGTCCCTACCGTGGAGAGACGAGGTGAGACAGGACAGATAGCGGGAGGGAGGGGAGACCCAGGGAGAGCGGTGTGAGGGCGTCGAGCTAGAGGAGACGACAAAGCCCTGAATGAGTTTACTTCAGGGCCTACCACAAGTCATTTGGCGTTTCTCTAACTTTCCCCGCTGCCTGAATGTAAGCGCTGAAACATTCATGACTATCGCCTCGCCAGATTGCCAAGTGTCAAACGTCCTAGATAAGGGAAAAGTAATGACATTTTATTGATATGGATCGGTTTAATTTCCAGCCACTGGGGCATGTGTCATAGCAGCTCTCCCACAAGCTCTGAGGTGATTTTTCTAGAATGGATTCGGTAGGGGAGTAAGTAGCAGCAATACTGAACATGCTATGGTACAAACACTGGAATCACAAGTCACCATCAGATGGTGACGTACATTTAAATGGAATGTGTGCGTGATAAAGATGAGCTTGAAGTGTTTATTGCTGGGCTCATCTTTGGGATGAAGTATTTGTCTTTTCAGTTTCCGTTGTATGTCAAATCAACGGCTGTGATACTGGTCCAAACCAAAATAAATTGCATGATAAAAATGGATCTTGTTAAAAGGCTAACCAGCTTCAAAGATTTATTATAGATTTTCAATTAACAATCGAAGCGAATGAAAGTAATCAACAGGGTTGGGTATGTAACTTTTTTAAATGTAATTCGTTACAAATTACCAGACTAAAATTATAATCAGTAAGGTAATTTTTTAATTACAAAAATTACTTTTAGATTACTTCATGCCCAAACTGTTCTTTAAAATGCCATCCAGAGCAATTTACTGCATTGGCGGTGCCAAATCTTTATTTTTTGTGACCGTGTATTTTGCTCAGGGGATCAGATTAAAGTAAGACTTAACAAAAGGTAAATTAGAGAACAGCAAATTGTTTTATGCATTTTTCTTTTGCACACTTCACTTTTTAATTTGAAAGTACTACTAAAAGTAATCACAAAATATTTTTTTAATACCTGTAATCTGATTCCACTATTTTAGCTGGTAACTGTAATGGATTAGGTTTATTTTTTAATTAGCTACAAATAACTGATTACATGTAATCAGTTACTTCCAACCCTGGTTCTGATATATAATAAATAAATGAATTAAATAACAATGATAGTGTCAGTTCATTAAACACAGCGACCAGAGGCTGTTTCATCCCATACCTCAGTGTGCGATACATCTTTTATAAAAGTCAAACGTGTATTTAAATACAGCATGGGGCCTATCCACATAGAGTACTGCCTATTACTATTACCACTGTCTTGATA
This sequence comes from Amblyopsis rosae, assembly GCA_025399935.1. Lineage (NCBI taxonomy): Eukaryota > Metazoa > Chordata > Actinopteri > Percopsiformes > Amblyopsidae > Amblyopsis > Amblyopsis rosae. The sequence goes on from JAODTR010006218.1 coordinate 2,566, forward strand.
TTATGTTTAAACACCACTGCTTTGTGTAAGTGCCAAGGTAAAGAAACAAGGAATCCATGTATGTCCGCATGAGCTTGAGGCCAACGTGTCTGCTAATGGAGTGAACCCAAGCTAATGGAGCTCATAGCTCTCCATACGATAGTTCTCCATAGCTGTGCTCCTTTCCCCTTCCTTCCTGTCCAGGTAATGGCTCCGCGCCCTCGCCGTGTTCGACCCAGGCTCTGGACGGCTGCTACTTCTCCCCGGCGCTGGTGACTGACTGGTTCTGGGGCGTGGTGAGCGAGGCCGTCGGGGAGCTACGGCGCAGTCCCCAGAGAGGCATCCCTGTCCCGGAGAGGCTGGAGAGGAACGGGCCTCTCACTACCATCATTCTGCAGGTAGCTCCACCTCACATATAGCTCCCATCACAGAACCACCAGCAAATGGTCCCTTAACCGCCAAAGCTCATTTGTCATGCTTTTACAAGGCAGCATTTGTTTAACAGCACGGTGCAGGGTGCAGGGAGACACAGAGAGAGAGAGAGATAGTGCCCAAACACGGGAACCTTTTCATCTTCGAGCCACATGTGTAATAGAACTACCGGTAGGATGATCTACACACCATGCATCGCCAAATGCAAGTCATTAAAACGGAGACAACATGACTGTCGCGGTACTGTGAAGTATGCTAACTGAAAAATAGGACACATCACTTACTCTTTTCAGTGAGCTGAACAATAGGCTACTCTGCAAATGGGTTTGCTCTTTTACTTAAAGATATTGACGCGAAGTGTGAATTGTCTGTATATAACCAAATTAACAGAGTAGCTTACCTACGACTTGACCTCTTCCTTAGACTCATTTTTATTTCCACACTGCGCAGACATGTGTAGGTAGGCTACCATGACAACTAGCTACAGTCTAGATGAAAAGAAGGTTGAGTAAACGTGGAAGTCTTTGCAGCGCATGCATGCGGCTCAGCAGCTGTGAAAACATAGCGCCGCGCTATAACGTAACCGGCTATATTTACACACACCGGCCAATTGCCGATCATCGCTGGTCATGGTGAATACCGGCAGATTCCGATCACCAGCCGATTGATCGGTGCAGCGCACTTTCAGGCCTTCCCGTATCACATACACGTTCCCTCCGCTGGTCACCATATGCTCTGCAGTCTAGTCCCAGGCCAAAGTCCAGCTGTGAAGATGATTGACAAGCGATATGTAAAGTGACGTATACATAGCTCGGGTTACATCTTTCCCATACATTTGCACACATACTATGCAAAATAATAAAACAAGATGGTTGCTTTAAATAATTCTTACTAATAAGTGTGTTTCCACGCATGACCCTCTTTTTTGCATCCGTCTGCGTTGCAACAACACACACACGTACTGTATGTAGACGATTGTAAGGGTCTATGAAGCCTGTGCCGTGTGAGCCCGAGGGGGATCCACATCAGTGACGGCTGCTCCCCTTCCCAGGCGGGCTCCAGCCGGGTGCTGTACGACCTGCTGCCTGTGGTGTCCTTCCGGGGTTGGCCCGCCGTGGCCCAGGGCTGGCTCACGGCCAACCACTTCTGGGACGGCAAGATCACAGAGGAGGAGGCCATCTCCGGCTTCTACCTGCTGCCCTGCTGCTCCCCGCTGGGGGGGAGGCCCGACCGGGAGTGGAGGCTGGCCTTCTCCCGTAGCGAGGTAACGCCACCCTGGTCCTCAACCCTGCTCCTATATGTTCTACTGTGCGTCTCCCTGCTCCATGCGTGTTTGAGCAAACACTTCAGAATACCTCGGTGCAGACGCCATCGCTTTCAAAACGCATTTGTCCCCCTGTCTAGCAAAGCCCTTAATGCTAAGCTAGCCAGAGGCCAACTCCAGTTATATTTTTAATTTAAAAAGTTTTATTATTAAATGACATTTTTATTATAGAATGGTATTTTTACCTATTACTTTCCATTTTCTGTACTGACTAAGTGTAAATCAGTTGAATTCAGTGTATGTACTGTATTTAAGTACCAATATGTAGATTTTCATGTAAATGTAGCCTGCTATTTAATGAGACCAGGTAAAAATGCAGCGAAGGGAGTTTCTGTATTTCATACCACGAAGCATCACAATAGCTGCACTTGATACAGCCTGGTTATAAAAGTAATTTCCCTGATTACAAGAAAAAACTTGTTAGCGCTGTGATAGAAACGCATTCATAGATGCTGTTTCGTCTACTGTTGGAAGCAGCACTGTGATGTGAAATGGCCAAAAGTTTAAAAATAATAAATAAGGATATCTATCTGGCATCATGGCTATGAAAGCTAATGGTAGGCTACTTGTTAAAGACCAGGCTGTATGTTTATATATTAAAGATGTAGAATGATTGATTGATTTGAACTTGCTCAAAACCAAAACACCTCCCTTCAAAGCCATAGGGCTCAGAAGCACTGCCCCTGCACACATTGAAATGCAAGGCTAGTGTTGTGTGGTGCGGGCTGCACCACTTTGCGTTCCTATTTACAGAGCCAGGGCTGTGTAGACTATTTAAGCATTATGGACACAGGACAGCAGACAGTGAGTTGATATTCTCTGAATTTGACAATTGGTGTATTAGCTTACTTTAAAGTGTAATAACACAGTTGCATGGAATCATTTGTGAAGTATATCAACCCCACAGCACCGTCTCACTATGGTTATCCATCAGCTCTGCTGCCATGGTGACCCAGTGTCCTCTTTATTTAAAACCAAAATATGATCACCCTAAATAAATTATAGTTATAACAGCAATATTGACATTTGGATTTTGGATTTAATCAGGTACAACTGCAATTATGTTGCTAAACATAAAACATTTAACATTTCTGCACGTCCTGTTTGTGGTATCTGGTAGGATTTAAAAATCAGCATGAGTTTAGATGGAGGAGGGAGAAAATCAGTATACTATTGATAATAAATTATTGTGATTTCAGTAATGTATTCAGTATAGGATTTTTTCCATAATCAAGCAGCCCTAGTATGTATGTAGTTTATTGTTTATCTGTATTTTAATTTGGGGCCATAAAGTCTGTCTGTCTCACCTGACTCACATGAATGGTTTATCAGGTTTCTGCAGAGATTGATAGCGACACAGTCATTTGAGTCAGGTGTGTTGGAGCAGGGGGACATCTATGCCTAGTACACACGTACGTACATGGATACATTTGAAAACAGGCGTTTTCCTGCTTCATTTAAAACATGAATACAGAAAACCTCTCCATCCACATGAAAATGCAATTGCATTGCAGGAGATAACGGCGCACGCTCTGACGTCAAGGAAGATAACGAATAAACACGTTTTCCCCGTCTGCACGTGAGCACTGAATACAGAGTGATCGTATACACTGTTTGCATGTGGACGAAAGGCTAGGCTGCGTGCACAAAGCGGTGTACTTGAACGTGCGTGCGGACTAGGCGCAGAAGCCTCCCTGCTCCAATGCACCTGACTCACATAGATGACTAATGCATGTTATCACGTGAGCCAGGTGTGCTGGAGCAGGGAGATGTGTAAATCATTGCAGGGCTGTGTCTGTCTGTCTGTCTGTCTGTCTGTCTGTCTGTCTGTCTGTCTGTCTGTCTGTCTGTCTGTCTGTCTGTCTGTCTGTCAGGTGCAGTTGAAGAAGTGCATCCCGGGGCCCATGGCGCAGGCCTTCCAGGCGGCCAGGTTGGTGTTGTCGCGCGTGCTGGCGCGGCCCCGCACAGGCCTGAGCCCCTACCACCTGCGCACACTGCTCTTCTGGGCCTGCGACCGCCTGCCGGCAGCCTACCTCTCATGCCCTGAGCAGGACACGCCCGCCCGCCTCCTGCTGGGCCTGCTGGACGACCTGGCGCACTGCATCCTGGGTAAAAGCTGCCCCAATTACTTCCTGCCGCAGTGCAACATGCTGGAGCAGCTGACGGACAGCCAGGCGCTGCTGGTGGCGCGCAAGCTAGCCCACGTGCGCGCCGACCCCGGCGAGCACCTGCGCGCCGCCGCGGAGCAGGTGCAGCAGGCGGGCCAGCTAAAGAAGGAGGCGTGCGGCGGCTCCAGTGGGCACAGCTCGCCCGTCAACGGCGTCATCTCCCCGTCGGAGGACCGGCTGGCCCAGAGGCTGCAACAGCTTGTGACGGAGAACCCCGGGAAGTCCATCTCCGTCTTCCTCAACCCCGACGACGTCAGCCGGCCGCACTTCCGCATCGACGACAAGTTCTACTGACGGCGCGCACGAGAGAGCTGAGCGCACGGTCGCGTGGCAGAGAAGCGGCACCGAGGCTACACGGGGTCGGCGTGTGCTTTGTTTTGAGAAACGCAGTCCTAGGACGGCCTGGCTTTCAACCTTCCGCTAACACCTCTAATGCAACACAGCCTCGCTGCTTGGCACACTCCACAAGCCAAAAAACAACATCACAGTCTCAACACACTCGGCCCGGGCGGGGTCTGTCCATGTCCCTTTAGCACAAACATAGGCCCTCCGACGTAGCGGTGATAGCACCACACACTGGGAAAAAAAGCTGGCCCAGGTGTAACCTGTTGCCACGGAGACAGCCTGCTCCTAACGAGCTGGCTTTTCGCAGCCGAGGCTATAAAGACTAGCCGAGAGGCCGTCGAGTCCATAGAGAACACTGTGCGTGCGTGCGTGCGTGCGTGCGTGCGTGCGTGTGTGTGTGTGTGTGTGTGCGCGCGCGCCTTTCTCTATGTCTGTGTGGGTGTGTGAGTGCCCTGAAGGGGTTTCATGTAACTTTCTTCTAATATAAAGGCAAAAAGAACCATCTGGAATGCTGAGTTTCTCTGCCGTTGATCAGAGAAATTGTTAAGGAAAATCAAGGTGCGGCTGATGTAAGCAAATGTAACGTGAGGATAACTGCCTATTTCAGTGAACAGTCTCTGTTCTTGTTAGTTTTTTAAACCCATGTTTTAGCACGCTCCACATTTCTGGTTCTGCCTCTCCTTTTTTTCCTTCTCTCAGGTATTTTTTAACGTTGCTCATTGTCTTTGTATGTAAATGTCCCCACGTTAAAGCACTCTTCCCTCTGAACTCAGTGGTACCGCCATGTTCAGTCCTCGTCGTGCGATGGAATGTTCCAAAGAGCCATGTCAGAGGGATGTTGACGAAACCTCCCCCGTGTATTTTTACTGTAAACCTGAAATTCGGGAACTGTGCATCCATCTTCCTTGACCTAAATTCATCTTCACCTAACGCCACTGTCTCGCTTACTCACAGTTGTGGAATTAATTTGCCTTTATTCTTCTAAAGCTTGAAGATTGCGGCTGACAGAATAAGTCTGTATAAAAAGTACTTTATGTAAAAAATGCTACAGAATACTACTGACCTGCTATTGAATCACTAACTCTTATTTTTTATTTTTTATATTTGCACCTGGTGTGATTATTTAAGTAGCTAACCGGGTTGGTCGGGGTTGGGGTCGTCTGGCTGCTGTGACCTTGATGTGTACACTGGAGCACAACGTTTATGTCAGACATGTAGTTGTTGCTGCTGCACGTATGTTCCAACCCCTCCACATCTTCTCTTTGTTTAATGGAATAGTCGGGCCAATGTGACGAGACCGGAGGGCTGTGCTTGATTGGTCTGTTTTAACGAGCTACGCTGTGTGTGTGGTTGTGCTCGCTCGACACAAGCCGCTCACCAGCTGGGCCCCAAGTGGAGGGTATTATTGACTGTCTGTTAGCTATTGCCTCTCCACAGGTGCTGGAGGAGTGGATGGCTTTTGGTCTCTCTCAACAGGCCTCCAGCCTCTTGGACACTCTTCCTCCATCACTGTCCCTCTCCTCTCCACACAGCGTCTTGGTCCGTTTCATTTGAGACTTTGTCCCTCCATCATCGGCCCTCCTTTCTGGTCTCGGGGATAGGAGTGCACGATATTGCGATGTATCAGGGCCCAGTGGTACACATTCGCACATCTGGCACATGATATGTTGGCGTTTCCATGCCAACGGCATCAAAGGGAAAGGCTTTAATATTGTTCTGCGGCTGTCCGGTCAACCTGCATACATGTTTAGTGTTTGGCTATTGCTGGTGTTTGCATACGTAGTCTTCATAAGGCTATGCTGCAGCTGTTATCTCTGCACACATAAAGCCCTCATCCACCCGCGTGCTTTGACCTTTCAGGGTTGCATACACGCAGGCCCGTGTCTGTCAACTGTACTCATGATTGACGTGGCAGTCATGCAGTTCTGTTGTGCCTGGGACTACTGTAACACCTTCTTTGTGATTGGTTCTTTTGAGAATATGTACAGAGAAGTGGACAAATAAATTGTCTGAACACGTTTTATACACTAAACTGTGTCCCCACTAGTTTAATGCAATGGAGTGACTTGTAGAATATTGGTTCTTAAAGCTAGTGTGCTTTTTCTGCTAAACAGAGTTTTCTATATTGACTGTACTGGTAGTTGGTGTGTGTCCCTGTGTCAAAGTTGATCAAACCAAAGCATGATGCTAATGTTGGTATAGAATGTTGTGCCGTCTGGGTGTGTATGCAGATGTGGAGTGCTCTGATTTGTGTGCTAGGAGTTTTCATAGGTGGAATATTTGCTGTGGAGTTGTTTGTACTTCGCAAAACAGTTTTAAAGACACATCATGCATAGGCTATGTCTTACATATACCTTAAAAGCCTGGTTAGATATTACTAGTCTGTAAACAATCAACTTTATCTAATGCACTGGTGAATGTCGATGCCTTTCATGTTACAATAATCATTCATCTAAGATTAGATATGCAAATGAAACATACTATATGTAGAAAGGCCTATGGAATTTCTTCTAAACTGTTCTTTCTTGTAGGGCTATTTTTAAAGAAATGTCTCTGGTCCTGACGTTTGCATGAAATACCAAGCACACTAAATAGTTTCTACAGTAATGTTGTAAAATCAACTCTAATCTATGCTACTTGTTATGATTTAGTTGTGCTTATACTACTGATTATGGTATTTGTGTTCTGATGACCGTGACGGAAAAACACTGAATATGTCCAGATTTCTGCACTGCTAATTTGGTCCTGTCAATTCATCCCTGTCAAAATAACAATTTACTGTATACAGAATAATCTCAATTCATTCACTTTAATATGCTGCATTTCATATTTATTCTAATTAGGTTTGTTTTTATTTAAAGTGCACGTTTATTTTCTCTTTTGACTGACTTGCATTGTTTTCAAGGGTTTTATCAACTTACCTTGACAAGTAAAGCAGCATGAAAATAAATCACTACATTTCAAATCATATTGGCTGTTTTCTCTTTCACTGGAGATTTGTATATTTCATGAGAATTTCTGTTTAGGGTAACACATTGTGAGGTGAATAAAATCCCTCTTAAAATATTTTATAGGGAAAATGCTCTATTGGTTTTATTTGCAGTACACACTGATTACAACAGAGGGCGCCCAAGCCTGTCAATAGGGATCAAGAGCAAACTGCTACATTGCATGGAATGTTTTAACTTTTTTTGGTCAACTTTAAAAATGTAATTTAAACATTTTTCTAACATTACCAAATGATAAAATCATAATGAATTAATATTTGTAAAAACATTTTTTTTTTTAAATATATTGTACTTAGAATACATTTATAAAATGTCACATTTCTAACATAAATTGTGAACTTTGTTACACTGCCATTATGGAAGACCTTCAGATTTTTTGAAGGGTGTGAAAATCATAAAAGCTACCATTACTAGCCCTGAATGTATTTGCACATCTTTCATTGATTGTATTAAAACATCTCCTAAGAAATAATATTTGGACTATTAAATAATCCCCTAAGTGTTTTTAAACAATGTAGTCTGTCTTCCACTAGCAGAGGTTTACTGATACATTTTGCACCCATTTAGGGATATTTTAATAACATGACAGTTTTTTTTCTCTTCGGTATGAACTGTAGTGTCAGTGAAATACACTCGACATAATAAACACAACACGGTTTCTTCCTCTGTAGCTTTCTTATTTGCGTTTATCGTTAGTGTCTAATGCCGGGTATCCACTAAACGATTTCAGGCCGAGTTTGACCCGATTTGGTAGTGACCGACGCATTTTCAGCGTCGGGACAGAACGTGGCTTGTCTGGAGTGACGACAGGCGTCTTTACTCCGTGTAGTGTGACATATTCTAAGATAGGCCACGAGACGTCTGAGACGCCTCACGACGTCCCGACGAAAAGACTAGCATGTTAGAATTTTTTTTTTTTTTCTCGCCTAGTTTGACATCCCCAACGAGGTGCTCCGACATATTCATTCACGTTAACCAATATGATGAATGCGTATGCTACTAAATAAATGTTTACCAACTAAATAAACGTTTACCAACTTTATAGTTCGGTACCGCTGCAGATTAGTCTATTGACAGCCAGGGCATGAGAGGAT
>JAODTR010006219.1:0-10915 GCA_025399935.1 Amblyopsis rosae
CAAGTAAAGGCTCTGTGAGACTATAGGCCTGGATGTGACCAAGTAAAGGCTCTGTGAGACTATAGGCCTGGATGTGACCATGTAAAGGCTCTGTGAGACTATAGGCCTGGATGTGACCATGTAAAGGCTCTGTGAGACTATAGGCCTGGATGTGAACAAGTAAAGGCTCTGTGAGACTATAGGCCTGGATGCGACCATGTAAAGGCTCTGTGAGACTATAGGCCTGGAGGTGAACCATTAAAGGCTCTGTGAGACTATAGGCCTGGAGGTGAACAAGTAAAGGCTCTGTGAGACTATAGGCCTGGATGTGAACCATTAAAGGCTCTCTGAGACTATAGGCCTGGAGGTGAACAAGTAAAGGCTCTGTGAGACTACAGGCCTGGATGTGAACCATTAAAGGCTCTCTGAGACTATAGGCCTGGATGTGAACCATTAAAGGCTCTCTGAGACTATAGGCCTGGATGTGACCAAGTAAAGGCTATTTGAGACTAACATGATCATGGTAAATTTTTGGACAAGCGCAAAATAAATGTGCATTTCACAGGGTTTAGCACACTATATGATGGGCAGACATTAAGACACCGATATCGGAAAACATTGACGTTTTTGGTCGTGTAAGATGTCGCTGCCTTTGTCCCTAATTGGAGAAATATGCTGCTGCCTGGGCCCTTTGGGCCTGTGCATTTTAAAAGCAAGAGTGTGATGCACGGGTGGCTTTGTAGCCTCTAGCAGAACTGATGACTTGTTTCAGCAGCCTTTCAGTTTCAAACGCACACCAAACTAGCTTCTCCAGAGGGTAAATAAATATTTTTGTTCTTCCTTGATGGCGGCATGACACTTCAGTGCATTGTGTCAGCCTTGAAATACCGTGCAAATCATAGGAACAACATCCCTGCCTTAGCATGACTAGCACCTTGTATAATGGCAGTACCTTGTGTACACCTTTAATGGTCAGCTGTTCTGTGTGTGTGTGAGAGAGAATATCTCTGAGTGCAGGAGTGTTAAATATGAGACTGCGGGGAAAGTTAGAGCAGATACAAATGTATAGTAATTTCTCATGGTGTGTTAACAGCAAACACTATAAAACATCCTACTGGTATACATTATACTGTACTGAACACGTCAGATGTAGTTTACATGCTACAGTACTACAGGGCCTTTCACACTGCATACTCAGAGCTAAACTGGGGCTAACTTAGACCTTTTTAACACCAGGGGGCTAACCTAAACCCAGGGCTATATGATTTACACTGCACTAGCCCTGGATTAAAGGCATGGTTAGTCATTTTCGAGAACGCTTGCTAATAATATCTCTCCGCGCGTCCGCACAGTCACTCCACACATTGAAACGCATTGTGAAGCAAAGAGTAGTGCTACGGCTTTGTTGACACGAGTGGTTTTCAACACTTTGTTTATGTTCCTATTTACGCCGTCAGGGCTGTGTAAAAGTATCAGGTCATTTTTTTCAACAAGCACAGAGAATGGTAAAATAGCGAAATGCAAAGAGGTTTTTGGCGTATCAGATTACAAATTATATCTTATTGTGCCTGTCAGTTGCCATGTTCCAACTGACAAAAATGTGACAAAAACACTATTGCATTTCAGCCCCGGTTTAGTCAATTTTCAGGAGTTAATCCTGCAAACCTGGTGCTAACTTTGGAATGTTGCAGGATTGTGCCAGTGTGAGTGAGATTTCGCTTTTCCCGGAGATTGTAAATACTATTTGCGGGCATCAGAGAGCATCAATTGAAATGTGGGAGCGCTCCGGGAAATTCCGGGAGTTGGTGGTCTGCTTTAAACCCGGGCTAACCGCAGTGTGAAAGGCCCTTGTGTGTACGTACTGTAACAGTAGAGCACAAATGTAGTTGGACTCAACAATTAACAGTTTAAATATCCCAGGAGCACCTTTGACACATCATTGGATGTACATGTAAGTGAAAGTATATAGTTAAACCCATTTCTTCCTGCCTGCAAAACTACTAGGATTTCAGTGGCTCTTTTAATAAACATTTCTTTCTCTCAGTCCAATATGGTGGCCATTACTAATTCCCCCAGCAATCTGTCAGTTTTCCCATTAGCATATGAAGAAGGTTGGTTTATAATTGCTCCCTTTTAATTGATGGAAAATAATTAATCTGGCCAAAGACGCCGCTGGAATGAAAAGGCGATTCACTGAGTGGATTTGGAAAATTGACCCCTTTTTTCTTCTTTTTTTTCTCATGTGTGTGCGTGAGTGTGCAGATTTGATTTACCATGTAATCAACAGGTGCCTAATAAGGTCTGCTAATTTCTTGCTAATTTTTTTTTGCTCTCATTATGTTCCATATTCTGTGATTTCGGAATGTTGTGAAAGTTCTATGTAATTTGGACGCCATCTTCATACGGCAATATAAAACTGATACCAAAGTCTTTCCATTCGGCCTCCGGTTTCAAATGATTCGTACAGTAAATGTACATAATTTCTTCTCATATTCACTAGATTAAATAGTGGTGGTTAGCTAGTCTTGTGGTATTCTTTGTTATTTTACTGTGGCGATTATACAGTAATCCACAAAATAATTTGTAGTCCCCATTAACATTTTTCTTTTATATGTATTTTATCAACATATCATTGCCAGCAGACAGCATTGCCTTTACTTTTGAGATAAATTAATGCAGTAGCTGTAACTGTGGTATAGACAGGTATGTGCCTTTCCAAAAGTAACATTGATTTGTCTCAAGACGCCCAGATTATTTCCACAAAGAAATGATGACCTCTGGCAGCCCCAGCATCAGGTGTGAAGGAGGTACAACAGACATAAAATGTCAGCATGACATGCATAATTTACAATTCAGCAGATGCTCTGATCCAAAGTGGCTTACAGTGGGTACAGTTGCCAAGAGCAGATAGGGGTAGTCTCGTGAGATCAGGATGGTCTTGCGAGACTACCTTTCAGTTTCACTTCGACGTGAGAATAAGCTTGGAAATCTAGTTTATTCAGGCCAGTAAACCTAGTGTGTTGCCAAACTGCGTTGTAGTTTAGCTACGGCCGTGGTTTAGGCGTGACGGAGGCGACCTGGAAATAACTTGAGCTGAAAATGGCCAATGTGATACAATATAGCATAAGTTTTATTAGTTTATTAGAAGAGCGAAGGCTTTTCTCAATGGAAAATATGTTTCCGTTCTTCTCCCAATATTTCTACTTCAAGAGTGGATAACAACAGACTGCTGATTCACAGGTTCATCCAATCACATGCAAAGTATGTTTTTGGATTTCAATGGACAATGGGTTTCAATGGACTTCTCCCCAGATGGATGTGTCAGACATAGACATCTGGTGTGTCAGGTTAAGGGTTAGGCACCTTTCCCATACAGGTCAACCCCGAGGCCTCGAACCCTTTTGTGACTGCTGAATGATTTTTCAAGGTATGGACAGTGTTGGTGAAAGTGCACTATAGTTTCTATTACACAGTGTCATATTAATGCAGTTTTCTTTACATGTTTGGCCAGGTCTCTCTTGCAAAAGAGGTTTCCATCTCAGTGAGATCATCTGGTTAAATTTTTTTTATTTTTTTTTTATTAATAATTCTTAAAAGACTGACATTGTTTAGTATGTTTTTATGTATACCGTATTTGGTATATGCAGTATATAATTACAAAATCTCATGGGCAGTGTTCAGTGTTGTAGAAGTGAGTGATGTCTCCATTTACTGTAGCCCATGCTAACAGGACAAGACAGCAATCACAACCAAATGACAACATGATGCATTGCAAGATATTATGCATTCATTCTAGATGGTGGAGCTGTTCTTTCAAACGCAATTGACTATTTCCCCCAAAATATTTCAACCTAATGGCATTTTCTTGACTGAATGCAGAGAGGTTATGATAAATTGTCAGAGGAAAGAAATTACTTTTGTGTTGAACTGGAACATTGCCATGGAAATAAGAATAATAAAGAGCAGATGAAAAGCTTGGTATTTATAGCCAAACTGTCGATTAGCCTTTGCTGTGGCAAATGCGCTTTCCAGGGACTTGCTGAGTTGCCTTCAACAATGTTTGTTCCGGCAACATTTTAACGCAGCATATTTGCAGCATTGTGATGCTAAAAGGTGTGTGAATGATAACAGAAATAAAAACACAGATGCTGCACTCTTAAAACCTTGACAGGTCCATTACACTGGGCAGACAGCCCTGTGTGGCTGATTTAAACCATGCACGTCCAAAGCGGAGATTGGTTTGATCTGGATACCTTTGTCTAATGAGGTGTCACCCTCAACACTCTTTCCGTCTGCCTCTTATAGCAGAGCAGATTGTTTCTTAACGGAAAACCCCTCTGTTGTGAACCTCAGCTCTTTGTTTATGTTTGAAATGCGTGGCTGTAGGTTAGTAAGATGACACGCCATTTGCACGGTCTGTCATGCCACATCCACCTAGGGAGCTGTCCATTGAATCTGCGAAAGCGCAGGAGCTTTCAAAATAAGACTTATAATATTAATAATAATAACTTAATAATATTAGTGGTAATGCTACTATACGGGTGATAGGTCGAACCTGTGAACCAGCAGAGCCTGTTGGAATCCACTCTCCATCTCCGAAGTCGGGAATCTCAAAAAATGTTTTGCACATCTCTGGGTTTGTTTCGTGTTCACACGGCAACATTTAAAGCGGAAGAGAACTTGTAAACAGGGCACTAACACCATGGTAACACCGCGTTGTAAGCAGATTTCACGCGAGAATGTTTTGAAAGCCACTTTTCTTTAACAATTAAAAAAATTCTAATACTTTTTACGTAATTCCAAAAGATTGCATTTTGCTAGCGAGTTGTCACTGGGCCTATTGCGTTCTCACTGCAAACAAACCGCTATAGAGTTCGATCGCAAATGCGCCGAGGTGATTGCTGCCATGCAAGGTGCGACCAACCACCGGGAGCAGTTAGGGGTTAGGCATCTTGCTCAAGGATGCTTACAGGTAGGTCAACATTGGGGTACGAACCCACAACCTTCCGGCTCGGAGCCCAACCCCCAGACCACTAGACCATCCTGCCCCCAAACATACATGCATACAGTAGATTTATCTTTAGCAGTTTATGTTGCAGTACATGTTATCATCTGAATAGTGTGCTTTCTGTTGCACACTTTAGCATATTTCTATCACAATGTGAAACCACTTCACAGAATATATATCATAGATATAATATTGTTACTAATTCAGGACATAGCGGCCAGTCCACTCACGAGTGTCTGTAGATACAGAGAGTTTGATTCGCACATGCCACTGTCACATCCTCCTCAAATCAGCCTCATTATAGAAATCAGAACACAGGTCCCTCTCAAATGAAATCAAAGCTTCCCTCGCTTACAGAAAGAGACAGGGGCCAACTTGGAAGAGGTAATAACAAGTAACAGATGTGACATGGTTTTGAGCAGATGGCTCAGAAGGTCAGGTAGCTTGGTAGACTGCTATATCTCCACATTCACAGTTTGTCAAGTCATTTTGCCTGTCCATAATAAATGTGCATGAGAGTGAAGTAAAGCGCATATAAAGTAACGTAAGGCCATCATTACTAATAGCGGGGCAGTTACAGTATTGCTGATGCGTTCTCTGTCGGTTAGCACCAAGCTAACAGACCGGGGTTGCCCTCGTCAATGCTGCTACACACCAGCCTAAAGTTGAAGCACAATGACACTCACGCTTGGCAAAGGAACCCTCGAGCTCAACATGCCCCTTCGCCATGTACGCAGGTGTCTCCTATCTTGTCAATTGTATACAGTGTCGGTTAGCACACTGCTCTGCTAGGAACAGACATCTGTACATCTGGGATCACTGATTAAGATGACGCGTTATATAATTAATCCCCACACTCGAATAATTAGCGCACACTTAGTAGGGTAGTTGTGGAGATGTGAAAATAAGTGCTAAACTGGTGACGATGATTTTGCCGCGCTTCTTTTTTTCTTCCGGGGTGTGAAATCGAAAGTGCGGGTGCGGGTGGGAGGTGCAGGAAATGGCAGTTGTAAAATCCTAGTTTTGTCAGCATCTTCCAGGTTTCATGGCAGAGAGCAATATAATGTTATATGCATCAAGCCCTAAAATAATGATGCAACATTTTCTGTCAAGGAGGTGCTGGCTCTTACATAATTGTAAAAAGTACATAAAATCGTATTTACGTTGAATTAAAAAATCCATAGCAAACAAAGTGCTGTTTACCATACTAGTCTATTTGTTCAACGCTGCACACGTGTAGCTCTCCGGGCTACGCAAAGAGCTGTCTGGTCAAACTCTGACATTTTTAACTTACATTTTTCATTTATTTTTACTAAGATTTAGCTATTCTTACTAAACTGTAGATAAACGTTTATCTGTAGCTCTCCTAAAGTAAATATTAAAGTATTCTAGTTCCATCAACAAATAGAGGCAGATAATGTTAGAGTTTGTCCTTTACCTTCCTTTACCTCTTGACAGTTCAGTAGCAATGTCTCGTCAAGGGTGTTTGAGCCACACGTCAATCTCCCGAAATCCACCGGAGAGACGATAATGTGGGAGGGGAGAGGATACGACTCCTGCATAATTTATAGTGAGCAAAAATCAATTTTGTTGCATAAATTACACTGATGTTAATTAGTTGTAGATTGGTCCCTTGCAAAAAGCATTTTAAAGCGCTCCTGGGAGAATCTCGCTTGCGCTGAGACAACACTAAATCATTCAGGTGGTGATGATTGTGGATGGCGTTGCCATGGCAAATTCTGCCTGTGTCTAGAAGAGAACTGTGAAATCTTTTGAGGAAGGTGTGGTAAAGTTCCATATGCATTTATGGGAGTGTCATGAATAAAATATATTTACAGCGATGCAAATTAAAGGTGTGGTTGGCGATTTTAAGCTAATACACTTTTCTGCCAAATTGAGCTATTGTCTCCTCACGGTCTGCTAGCTGCCCGTTCTGTGTGTACACATGGGAACGCAAACAAAGTGGTGCAGACCGTACCACACAACAACATCATCCCAGCCTTCGCAATGCGTTTCCAATGTGTGTGTGTGTGGGGCGGGGCTTCTGAGGGAGCACCCTTAGGCATTGAAGGGAGAGGGTGTTTTTGTTTTGATTTGAGTTCGGACATTGACATTATTTCAGCAACGTTCCTGACTCCAGCAGCATGACACTCCCCCTACTGGTCATAAGACAACACGCTGATTGGAAGGAATAAACGTCCTGCATTTCAAATTTGTTTATTTGCGTTTTAGAAGCGCTGTGTTCATTCAGAATGTGTGTCTTAAGCTGGGTCTTTATAACAGTTGGTTATATTTGTGTAACGCAGTGTTTTGAATATTCTTCACTATTCAGCCACTTACAGTAAAGGAGCATAATCTTAGTCTGTGTCACGGAAGTGAAGTTACCATCCTCATTCCTTTCCTTTCACTCAAACCTCTTTCTAACACACACTTACATGCGCACTCCGACACTCCGAATGGCCTATACAACCCCCCCCCCCCTCCTGCCCTCGATCAGGGAGATTGCTTACCCACGTTCAGTTCAGTGGCGAGGCCCTTGATGTAATGGAAATTGATTGCCGTGCTCTGGGGCTGCGCTGTCATGACAAGTTATTGTAATGGCACTAAAGCCGGCTTTTGCTGGCTCAAGTGCCCATCTCGAGGTATTCTCCAAACTGGGAGGTTATTATTTTAATTATTATTAATATTATGAATGATTACTATTAATATAAATATTAATGATGATGTTGATATTATTAGTATTGTTGTTAATAATGATGAATTATTAGTTAATAATTATTAATTATAAATTTATGATATTATAATTATAATTATTGATTATTATTGATTATTAATATTGTACTTATTTCCGTGCACGTGATGAAATTACGAAGGCCTCAAGTCTTAAAGGGGAGTGTAAAATTAAGATAAAGTGGTTTTTTGGGGCCGTCAGGCAAGGAGTGCTGATTAACCAAAAATATCGATCTAAAAATTGTTTTATGAAACCCTTAAATGTTTGTGGAGATTTGTGTTCACTATCGCCTGACAGGTGCCATGGCAACCTACTACAGTACCTGTGATAGGAGGATACAGTATGTAGGCTGAATGTGTAAGCCCTTTGCCCCCAAGGCGGGATGTTGGCAGCTGTGCAGTGAATGGACTTTTCATTAAGGTTGACATTAATGCGATTTGTTGTTGTTGCTGTTGTTGGCTCGTACTGATAATGGCTGCTCCTTCTCCTGCCATTGTGCGTTTTTCCTGGATATGGAGGAGGCAGGCGGAGCGTGAGGTCATGTTGTGTTCCATGCGTGAGGTCATTTCCTGTCAGCATTACGGAAACTGGACCTTTCCCCCCCCCACCCTCCCGAGGTGGAATTTGTGTTGCTGGATGGGTCGTCTTCCGTGGGCGAGCAACCGAATTACCCCCGTCTAACTCGCTCTCCCTGACAAACTGCTGAGCGTTTTCTTCCTCGGGCTTCAAGCTGTTTGCCCCGTTGTTTTTATTTATGCATTTAAAAGCAGAGCTGGTTGTCTTTACTGTGAGAAGAAGTGCACTCTGTGACTTTGTGCTACGTGTATAGCTGGGAACACCGGCACCTCACAGTCTGCTGTTTGAGCTGTGTCCGATAAAGACCTACATACTATGAAGTCATTCATTTTTAAGTCCTTTATCTTTCACCGCATCACCTCATTTGATTGACGCCACGACCGTCCAATCAAAGGAGTCTGCCTTTGACATTCTTAGCGGCCAATTAAAGCCTTGCACCTGAGCAGCCGTCTCCTCCCACCGGTGTCGCTCGTTAGCGGTGGTGAGCGCAGCTGGCCGATTGCCATGGCGATACCCGATATCACACTCTGGCTCAGAGCAAAGGGGGGGGGGAGGCAAGATGCTTAACTGCAATCAGGTCAAACCAAACCCTCGGCCACAGGACACACGGACGCACTCTCACGCACTCACATGGCAGCAGGTCTGGACACAGAGGCCATGCTCGTCTCATGGATTACATACACACAATTACGTAATTATGAATGTATGAGAAGAGGGAGGGGCTTCGCCGAGACCGCCTACGGTTGTTTAGTCGCTACGCCGCGTCACTTTAATCAGAACAATGTTGTTCAACTTCACCAGTCCCCACGTAGCCGGCCGCTGTGTCGCTCGCTGTCTCCCGAAGTCGCACGGCGCTCATTGAGATGAATGAAGGTCTGTCGCTGGGTAGCTGAATGTAGCTGGCGGTGTGGGTGCAGACATTTTGTCTTATTGTAGCACTGGTGCAGATCCACAACTATTATATTATAATTTCTGTTATATATTATATTGAGGATAATGTGGCTCGGGAAAGAGAAGTTTGGGGTCCCCTGCTGGAGCTGCAGCCCCAGCGACCCGAATACGGATAAGCTGATGAGGATGGATGGATTATATTGTAAAAGAAATTAAATAAAAGGGCATTATCATTAAGAGGCATTATCATTACAAACACAATTAAACATGTATTTCCATGAGAATTTTTTGCAAACCCATTTTAAGCTCATTACGACCCCCTTCAAATCAAATCGTTACATACTATAACAAATCTCTTTTCCAAAAACATCCCACTGTATTTTCTCACTTCCTCATTCTACATTGGGACAATAAGTCCCACTGTATTGTTTAGTAGTTAGTAGCACTGTAAACACTACAGTGTTTACACATTTGCTGGTTCCCCATTTCCCCCAACAGAGCGGTGCCAACAAACACGTTGCTGCATCCCCCCAGTGAGAGAGTCCGCCCGGTTAAGTTCACGGCAAAACACACAAGGAATGTACTCCCGGTTGGCACCGGCCGACCAATCGCTGACCTGTTCAAGCAGCTGTAACGTGCAGGGGGGGCATGGTTGAGAGGAAATGTTGGTTCCAGGAGCAGGGAGGGCGAGATACACAATGCAGTTAGTGAAATAGGCGGTGGGTCGGGTGCGTTTAGACAGACTGTGATGGATGTGGGACCGAGGGCACCGTAATAAATGGCTCGTTGAGCGGCCCCCTTTACCAGTAGTCTAGCCAGTTTGAGGTGCGTCTGTGTGTGTTCTGGTGGTAAGGGCAGCTCGCAGCGCTGTGTAGGGGGCGTGCGGGCAGTGTTGACAAACAGCCAGGGGTGTAGATCTGTGCTGAACACGTATTGAACGTGCATGTTTGTCTTGAATGCATGCAGACCTGAAATTAGGCAGAAACTTTTAAGTTTTAAGGGTCCAGAAAGACTATAAATGTCATTTTGAAATAACTATATACTTTTAAAGATTTACATGAGTTACTTTTGTAGTTGTATTTTAGTTTGGTAATATATTTAATCTAGTTGTATTGTCATTCATATACAATGTAAATACTTTTGTTGCATCTATTCAGTGGCATTTATTGGGGTTTATATACGTTTCATGCAACGTTGTCATTGGAACTCTATGAGGGCAAAGGGCAGCAGTCCTTAACCTGTAGCAAGATAAAAATCAACATATTGCATTACTACTGCATATAGTTTTGAGGGGAATTATTCCTGATGAGCGTAATGCTATCAACACTGTGTCAGACACACGTCTCTGTCCACCACACACACACACACACACACACACAGTACAAGGTGCGTCTGTGTCATATTTATATCCCTCCCTCTGCACTGCAGTGATGGATGTGTGAGTTGCTAGGTTACCTGCATTACGGGGTTGTGATCTTTACCATGACACCGGGGGGAAGGGGGGGAGGGGGGTGATCCTGGGAGTCAGGTTGCTCCCGGGACGCTCTTTAGACAACCAGGTGTGCAAAAGGTCAGGTGTGTATTTATTTTACAATAAATGTGTGTGTGTGTGTGTGTGACAGAGAGAGAGAGAGAGGGAGGGGGGGAGAGAGAGAGAGTGAGGGAGAGACGGGTGGGGGATGGTGAGAGAGAGAGAGAGAGAGAGAGAGAGAGAGAGAGAGAGAGAGAGA
>JAODTR010006220.1:0-10915 GCA_025399935.1 Amblyopsis rosae
AGTTCCATAGCACCCCCAGTATTTAGTCAAGCACCCCCACAGCACCCCCAATACAATTCTGCTGGCGCCGCCAATGTAGTCGCGGCACACACACACGCACTGTGCGCACACAGGAACATTCCCTGCCCGAGTTAACGTTGGCGCTGTTGCATAACACCACTAGATGGCAGTAGCATAACAAACCCTCGTTCCAATATATTATGAAATGTACTAATAATTATTTTAATGCATTTTCTCACGCAGAGCAATGCACATTTGCAAGAGTTGTATGTGCCAGGACATTCTAACCTGTCCTAAATATCATATAATCCTTGAAATGTGGCACCAATCAGATTAGGGAGAAACCCAGGGGAATGTGCATGAACTCACGCGCACAATGCTCTTACTCTTCTCATCTTGACCTGTTACACTTCATCTGGACAATGATTTCTATTATTTCTATTCACAGGTACCGGTAGCCTGCTGGTAAAGGACTACCCTCTACTCTTCTTCTGGGACTGGAAAAGCATTGGCTAGACCTTCGCAAAGTTAGGCTGCCCATTTCCTTTCACCATGACCGTAAACCCTGCTTCAGTTTCTCACCAGGGGGAGCCAGACACTGCAGTCCCAGGACAAGCCAGTGGAGGCGCCAGCGAGCCCATGGAATGCCCCATATGCTACCAGGAGTACAACCAGTACAACAAGTGTCCCCGAATGTTGGAGTGTCTCCACGTCTTCTGCACAGAGTGCCTGCAGAGGCTCCAGCTGTGCCCGTGTGACCCGCACGGCCTCCCGGCCATCCCCTGCCCGCTGTGTCGCCACCTCACCCCGCTGGCGAGCGGCGATCCGCTGTCGCTGCCTTGCAACTCTCGCATACTTGCCGGTCTGCCGCGCGTGGCCTTCAGCCTGCCCGTGTCGATGACGGACCGCCTCTCCACCGTCGCCCAACGCGTGGTGTTCTCCCTGGACACCGGCGGAGACGGCAGCGGCATCGGCGGGGACACCCGCTTTATCATACTGCCCACCGTCAGCCTCCGCGTGCAGCGGATGCACCCGGGCGTGTCGCACGGCGCGGCGCCCGGCCTGGCCAGCCATGCGGAGGTCATGCAGCGGCAGAAGGGCACGCTGCTGCTAGTGCAGCTGCTGGCGCTCACCTTCTGGGTGGTGTTTATCATCACGTGCGTGCTGGGCGTCGTGTTCGGACCGAATATCTTTAAATGATGCTGGATAAATGAGTTAAATAGTTCTAGTGCATGTAGGCTTATAATAGTACTATATTATTTATTTAAATGATTCATGACTGATTGTAATAAAGAAGCGTTTCTCAGAAATAGCTGAAAGAAACTGAACGGAGAATATGTGACCTTGTGAGGAAACGTAAACAAATGACTGTGGAAAATAAATGGTGTGTGTGTGTGTGTGTGTGTGGTGGGGAGGCTTTTTTCAAGTAGGCTTTTCACATCATGCAACATTGAATTTTATATTCACCTTTTCTTCCTGCTGTTAGAATTTAAACAATATAGATATTATCCTTAATTAGTAAACCCATTATATAAATGTATGTTAGCTCATAATAACACGATGTCATTATTCTGCATAACAAATCATATAGTTGTTAAGGATAAAAGCTTAATGCAGTAAATGTAAAATGTGCACACATACACAAACTCGCGCGCGCGCGCTCACGCACACACACACGCACACACACACACACGCACACACACAGAGAGAGAGACAGACGCTGTGAAACTGTATAATCACTTTCATTCGCAGCTCCTTTGCTTTGTTTTCATAATTGTCTTTGGATGATTAGACTTTTTTTCGGCCTATTAAAACACATTGTGTACAGAGTGTGTGTGCGTGCTTCCGTGCATGTGTGTGATGAGGGGGATCAGCAAGCTTATCTTAGCCTAAGCGTTGGAGAGGTTAAATGGATAAATGACTATGACTATGACTCACTGGCTGTGGAATCTCTTCATAAAACTGTGAAGAACCCGTTCAGCATCCCCAAGGGGGAAACTGACATGTTTTACTTTAAGCGTTAGATCTAGCCACATGTTTTCCTGTTTTCTTCTTATTTTGACCTGGCGGCAGTTGATCTGGACAATGTGTTCTGTTCATATGCAGTACTGGTAGTGGTAGACTAATGCTCTACTATTGGGTCCAGTAAAGCACTGGCTAATCCTTCGCAAAGACAGCTAGGTGTTTTTCCTGGACACCAGCGGAGGCTGCGCGTCACACAGCTTGCACGACCAGTGTCGTACTGAGCATGGTATTCCTCGACATAGTATGAGGCTGAAATAAAGTATAGTGGAAGTAGGCCTAACAATAGGCCATTAGTAATATAAATGTAATAATGTTTTGTATTTAGAATATTTATATTAATTACGATTAGGGATCCTTTTTGCTTTCCAATAAATACTCACAAGCCACATTGAATTTTGGCCTGAATTCAACTTTGTGTTTAAACTGTAAATCCGGATTGTTTATTTATCTTTAAAGTTTTGTGAAACACTTTTTAATTTTTTGAAAATATACCTCCCTCTACTGGACTCAAAGCTTAAGTACACGTGTTTGTCTAAACGTGTGTTTTAGGCTGTAGCCTACACGCTATACAAAACATACAATATATATGACGATTATCCCCTTGTTGGCCTTTCTCAGAATGCTCTGTAAGCACAGAACACGCTAAACATTTATTATCTGGCATGTGGCCTAAAAGAAAAAAAGAGAGACCAATGAATATTCTTAAGTATAACCCATATAATGCTAGACAGACAAAACAGTGACTGTATATGCCTGGAGGGAGCGATTTGAATGTCCCTGTTCCATCCCAAACCAATGAAACGGCATAATGTAACGGTGACACGACAGCAGCGATAGTGATACTGAGTGGTGTTGCGCTGATCTCCCCCCTCTCCAGAGCTCCGACAGATGAGTCTACGGGCGATATTTCAACATCCTCTGCTTCGTCTTTTTGTTAGTTTCAACTCACGTGCTCGTCCAGGAGGCACGTACAGCACCTTATCACTGCTAGGAAATAAAGTAGTGCAATGCACCCTCCCTAGTCCATTCTCAGCAGAGACTAGTCAGTCATTCTGGAGAACGCTTGTTGATCTACACCTCTCTCTTCAATGCCGTAGGCTCTCAGAAACCCCGCCGCACACATTGGAAATGCATTGTGAAGACTCTGGATATTGTTGTTGCATGGTGCGATATGCACCACTTTGTGTTACTAAAGCTGGCTGTGGAGAAACACCAGATTCGTTTTTCAACACACACACAGAATGGGTAGATATATAGCAGATTTGTTGAATTTGACAAAAAGTGCATTATCTTACAATCGCTGAATATATTTTTTATTGATTCATAATTACAGGTGGGCCAGAGTACACAGTTTGTGTCTGGAGGAATAAACATTAAAGGCACGGTCTGTCATTCTGGAGAATTTACAAAACAAACTGTTTGCCACATTGTGTTCCTACAGAGGCAGGGCTGAGATTTACCAGATTATTTTTTCCACATGCACAGAGAAGGGTAAGATTGTGAGGACATATTTGGTGAATTTGACCAAAAGTGCTTTCATATATTACAATCGTAAACCCTTAATAAAAACATGTTTGGTTGTTTTGGTTTCAAAATTAGAATGCCTCTCCCACACCTGAGTGTCTCCCACCCTGCAGAGCTCATAGGCTATCTTATCTACCCCTCCCCTTACAACCATGCACACTTTTGTGCACAAAATAGAAATGGTGAGATCGGGAGGTCATTCGAGGTTCAGAGACTCTGTGTGCAACAATTTACGTCTGTGATAAAAAAAAAGAAAAATTCAATAAACCATATGTTCTGTTCTTTCATGTTTTCTAAAATATACAGTATGTTATTGTTCCCACCCTGGTCTATTGGAGCCAAAAAGCCAAACACATGTTTCACTCTTATTATATCAGATAAAGACCAGCTGGGAAGATGGGTTGAACATAGGCTAAAGATTATTGTCCTGACAGTGGCACCTTTACATGCATAGGCTACTTACATTCCACTATTATTCTGACTATGGCAATATTTGATAGGTGTCATGTAAATGGAATGTTCTGGTGGTAGAATATTCTAAATTTGGCCTTTTTAAGAATTGTAACAATTGCCAATATACATTTTTTGTAGGAGCATGTAGGCTAATACATACATATTGTCATTGCAAGAACAGGGTGATTTTTACAAACTAATATACATATATATTATAGTACATGACGATGGAGAGTGCTGCATCTATCTCCTTAATATTCATTTGATTGACATTTGGCAATTAAAGACCTTTTTGTTTTTCACTTAGACTAATGTTATTCTTATTATTATATTATTATTATTATTATTATTATTATATTATTGTTATTATTTTTATTATTTTGTTGTTATTATTGTTGTTGATGATGCCTTCATGAATATTGATGATGATTACATTGGTTCCTCATGATAGGATACAGTTTGTATAGAGATTATATATTGCCTATAGGACCCCACTAAAACCTGCATGTTTTACTCTTTTACTTTTAGACTATAGCGTATGCAAATGTCCCCCAGCAAATAATAGCCTATGAGAATGAACTAGTCTATTTAATTGTGTTTGAAAAATTAAGCACATTTTAATAGCCTAAACATTTTGGTATAATACACCACAGCCTGAGCCTACTGGCTATATTCAATTTCAGGTAACCTCTCTGGTCAGTATAGTTTCCCTGTCCTCCGGCAAGCAACTAACCAATTATAAGACCATTCTAATTCGTTTTGTGAATGCCTGCCTGGTTTGCGTTTGAAAACCAATTGCAATACAAAAAAGTGATGGAGACGGTAAAATCGTTCTCTCAGTGGTGGGAGTCCACGCCACAGTACGTAAAGGCGGGGCAGACGTCACACGCCGCGTTGGCTTGCAAAGTCCTGAAAAGTTTTTAGACCCCCACCCCACTCTCCTGTATGTTTTTGTTGGGGGAAAAGTTGTTGGTAGTGAGTCGTGTGAATGTAGAGCGTGGGTCGTTTTCAGCCCCTAGAAAAAATGGGAATGCGCGTTTTTAACTCATAAATATACGACTTTACGGGGGTAAGCGTTTTGCTTAACGAGGGTTCGGTGTTTTGCGTGTTCTTGACTTGCAGTAAAATCAGTGGCCATCGTCTCGTTAGCCACCTAGCTGCTAACTAGCCAGTAAGCTACCTCGCCTTATGGTGTTTTTTTGTGGAAGGACTTAAAACAACAATCGCGATGGCGGAAACTAAAATAATATATCATATCGACGAAGAAGAGACGCCGTATTTGGTGAAGATACCAATTTCTGCCGAAAACATTACGTTGTTGGATTTTAAACAGGTCTTAAACAAGCCCAACTATAAATTCTTCTTCAAGTCTATGGACCAAGACTTCGGGTGAGTGGACGTGATTGTGCTTTGGGAAAATGTGTGGTTTGCATGCAAAGTGATGAGTGATGAGCAGCAGACCGTCATAGTTTATTCACCACTCATAATGCAATTTAAAATATGCCTTAACGTGATAAGAAAGACGGGCAGATTATAATTTGCTGACATTTTTATTAAAAGCGAGCTGTACATTTTACTCTTAGAATGTCTCAGATAAAAACTATTAAACACAGGTTTTGTGAATGTCTATCACATTAGTGTCATCGGGATGGCTGTGCCAACTTGAATAAAGCAATCCCATCAGATAACTCAGCCAGCCATCGAAGTCAAACCCCCACCCAGTCTGCCGCTATGATTATAGAGATTATTATAGTAAATACAGGATGTAAAAACATCCCGGCAATATCTGTAAACTTCAATGAGCGTTATATAAAAAAAATGTTAACCGTCGTTTACAATGGGAGGCATGCCCCTTCTCTGGTGCTTTTCTTAGCTTTTCTTTCCCTTAATCCTCATCCCTCCCTCCCTCACTCCATCATCTTGTGAAATCCTCGTCTTTTCTTTCTTTCGGGAAAGAAGCCAAGGTTTTGTCTCCCTTTTAACACATTGGCCTGCAAGCCACCCTTCCATTCCGTTGCTTCCTCTCGTCTCTTTCTCCATACCCAGACTCCTCCAGCTCTGAAAGCGCTGTCTCTAACAATTAATCTTTTTTTCCTTTTCTTTTTCTGGTGGCCCTGCTTGCAGAGCAGTTTCTTCCAATGGAATGCGTGCTTGCGGTGAATTCACGCAGCGAGACCCCTACAGCTTCTGTTAAATTAATCGCGTTTCTAGATTAAAGTAGTCCGTTTATTTTCCTCTTTGGATGGCAACTAAATTATTTTCACACAGGTTTAAGAAAACATCGTTGAAATAAAACGATTTACATTACGTTTTAGCCTATGCTATGGCAAGAGCTTGACGATGTTAAGGATACCTGTCTTGGAAAATCGACTGTATTAGAAATGTTTGACACAGCAGTTTAGATTTGCCTATTCTGGTACCTTTCAGTCAATTTTAGGCACATTCCATCCATTCACAGTTAATTGAGCACATAGTATTAGGCCTATATCCTACAGTTTTTAACCGTCCAGCACTCTGGAGGATGTTCAAACTGTTTTGAAACTGAAATCAAATGGAATGGCACTCTCACCTGAAATTGTCCAAACTTAGCTCTGTCTAACAACTGTTTCTAGTAGCATTAATGCACTGTGTTTTCATTTTTGCTATGAGACCAGCTGTGTGGAGCTGTGTATGTCAGTGTGAGCAGACCACAAACTCCATTGTGAGCCCAGTGGTGGGGGGGGAGTGGGTAAGAAGGAGTTAGGGTCGGTTTTCCGGATGTCTTGGTCAGAATACACAGTACGCAGGGTGACAGAGCAGGGTGTTGTGGTCTGTTTTTATTAATAATTAGAGGTATTTAGTATTTTTCTGTATTTATGTGCTGGCAGGGGGGGGGATTGCTTCAGAGAGATTATTAGTGAGTGACAGATAGGGGATGTTCTTTGTGTTTGTTTGGGGTGTATGGGGATTAGCGGTTCTCTGGAAGGGAAGTAGGGGCAAGAATTTCAGGTTTGATCATTCCAGCGGGAAACAGCTTATTTGAGCCCTGTGTGTGTTAGTCGAAGTATTGTAGAGTGCGTGTGAAATGGCTCGGACTGAGGTGAGGTCATTAGTTTGCTAGCAGGGCTGCGGTATGAAGACAATTGCTCTCTTGGCGGTAGCATGTTGTATCCAATAGTGTGAGAGGGAGTTTAAGTACTAGCAGGCACACTGAGACAGACAGGCAGACAGACACAAAGACAGAAATACACACACACACACACACACACGCAGAGACAGACACATGGCTAGGTTTTCCACCGTAATCCCTCCCCTAGCGCCCGCAACAACACGGGCTGTACGCTGCCACTCACCCACCAAACCAGCTCCCGACAGCTGCGTGTAAAACCCCCAGCGGAGCACGAACCAACTCTCTCTCACACACGCGTACTCGGTGGCGGGGGGGCATGTGAAGCTGCTGAGCTTGGCCCCTCGAAGAGCCGCCGTGGTTTAAGTGTCCCTCTGTGTACCACTTGTGCCCGGTATCCCCCCCCCCCCTCCCCCGCCACGGGCACACTGCTGTAATAACACGGTGAGACGGCTGGCATGGCACGGGGAAATGACATGGCCAAGGCCGGTCGTTTGCCTGCCTGACTTGCCACTGAGAAGGGGAGGGGGGTGGTGATAATGGAGGAGCAAAGAGGAGTCTTGACAGATTTAAGGAGCAGGTCTGACAGTGCTGTGGCCATATGGTAGTTGAGCCCAGTTAGATGTGAACGGGACTGCACTTTCTGTCAGCCGTTCGACATTATACACAGTAGAGTAGTCCTATTTTAAATGTAGGCTCAATTAAAAGTACAAGCATTCATATCATTAAGTTGTGCAGGGAAGCTACCATCAGGGTAACAATTTCTGGTGCTTGTTGTTACTGTGTTATTGATTTGTGTGTTGAATATGATTCAGTGGCACAAACTCTGAGAGATGAGGGCATGTTAACTAATTTGTTTTAAAGGCAGGGTCAGTCATTCTTGCTAACTTGGAGCTCAAATCCAAATTGTATCGCGCCGCGGCCTCACACATCAAGATGCATTGTGAAGCACAGCGCAGTGCTGCGGTTTTGATGATACAAGCAGTGTTATGTTACTATTTACAGAGCCAGGCCTGTGTAGAAATATCAAATAATTTTTTTGCACAGAGAACGGTGAGATAGAGAAATGCAAGGAGAAATTTGTTGTATTTGACAAAAAGTGTATTATCTTAAAGTAGCTGAGTGACTATACATTTAAGTGGCAGAAGAGTGGCGACCGTGTGTAGGGGTTTATTCTACAGTGTAATATCTGCTGTGTGCTGAGTCGTGGCCTGTGCGTGCGTGTGTATTGTTCCTGACGGTGCCTCTTTCTCCTTATTTTCATCTCCAGGGTGGTGAAGGAGGAGATTTCCGAGGAGAGTGCTAAGTTGCCGTGTTTCAACGGTCGAGTGGTGTCATGGGTAAGAAATTACGCCAATACTGGTTTCCTGTGTGTGTGTGTGTGTGTGTGTGAGCGCGTGCAGATGAGTGTTGACTTGTCTGTGTGTATGTACAGATGTGTCCTGGTGTGTGTGTGCAGATGTGTGTTGATGTGTAGCAGCTGGACCTGTGGATTTCATAGGCTAGACGGGCGTCCTAACTCGGTAGACTAACTGCACCACAGTAAATCATTCACTTCACAAGGTTCCCTGGAAAAAGCAGGGCTCTGCCTTGCTTCCACAGGCCGGCTGAAATGCGCACCTAGAAGGTGTGTCTTGTCTGAGGCCACTCTCCTCCTGAGTTTGCCCTGAGGCTTTCCACGAATCTTGTGAGCTTCC
Source organism: Amblyopsis rosae (assembly GCA_025399935.1). Lineage (NCBI taxonomy): Eukaryota > Metazoa > Chordata > Actinopteri > Percopsiformes > Amblyopsidae > Amblyopsis > Amblyopsis rosae. The sequence continues at coordinate 8,806 of JAODTR010006220.1, forward strand.
CTACCGGGAGCCATAAAACAGCGTAACTTAATTTTGGGTTGACTCAAGTTACATAATTGTATTTCATGCTAGCATTCAAACTGCGGTCAAGAATGTCTCGACTTGAACGGGATCTTTTCTTTTAAATACCGGAAGGTTGTCGTGTGATTTGATCGTCCGCGTTGAGGTCGCATGAGCAGGAAATGGTCCTGTCGCACAGGCTAGTGAATCAGAAGTACACGTTCAGAGTTATAATGACGGGGGGGGGGGCTATGCTGGCATCCGAGCCTTCCAGCCTGGTTACTGCATCATACCAGACCACGTATGGCAGCCATGCAGCTGGCAAGAGGGGATTCCTTGCTATGTTTAAATGACACCCATGTTCGCCGGCAAGTGCTAATGATAGAGACTTGCTAGAAACAGTTCAACCTGTCATTTGTCCTGATTTTTTTTTTTAAAGGTGGGGTCAGCAATTGCAAGATGGTGCATTTTTTTTGTGTGTGTCATATTGTGCTATATCTATGTCTACTAGCTGCGTGTGCTATGTGTGTGGTGGTGGGGGTGGGGGGTATCTATAGTGTTGTGCGGTCCGCACCACACAACACTACCCCAGCCTTGGTGGTGCGTGTCCAGTGCCTCCACCTTTATGTCACTGGGGGTTTGGCCCACACAGGCGCCTGCAACTGAGTCATCTGTTAAGTGCATGAGAATGAGGGGGCGGATTAAAGAGCAGGGTAGAAAACGGAGGCCAGGACAGACTGCTATGTGATACGGCCGTGGATGGACGGAGGGATCCCATAGGACGAGTTAACAACGGCCACGCTGCCGTTGGAGGGGGAGGGGAGAGAATAGAGGAGTGGAAATGAGGGTGTGTTCTGGCCTATGTGGGCTAAATCGTCTTCCCTAGCTTTGGTTTACTCTGGGCAGTACCGGTACTCCGGGCAAACGATTGGATCAGAACTTTGATGATACCCTTGGTGTGACCACGGCCAAATAACCAAGAGGTTTTCATGGTTTTAAGTTGAGTTTAGTGAGTTTCCAGCATTGCCACCCGGGTTCTCTCCGACGCATTGCCTCTCATGACATTTTAAACCGGTTTTCTTTTACTCGTCCGTTGGTGTTTTGTCGCTATTCACACAGAGTGCATTTGTGAGGCTCGTGTAATTAGATGCGGAGCAATATTCAACCTAATTCTTAAGTCACATTACCTTGCAGGTGTATTCATTCATGCGTGCGTGTGAATGTATGAGAGAGTGTACACACACACACACACACACACACACACACACACACACACCTTTTCGTCAATGAGAGACAGGTTAAGTGTAGGATTGCGTTTCAGTTTGCCCCAGAGACGTCCGTCTGAATAGAATACGGTGTGTGTGTGTTGAAGTAATTGACATCTTGCCCTCCCAAGCCCCTCCTACCACTCTCAACCTGATTTGGCCCCCACTCTTCAGCCAAAACCGTCACTCACTTTTGTTCTCTCTCTCTCTCTCTCTCTCTCTCTCTCTCTCTCTCTCTCTCTCTCTCTCTCTCTCTCTCTCTCTCTCTCTCTCTGACACACACACACACAGTTGGTGTCTTCAGACGCTCCAGTAGCAGAGCCCCCGGTGGCGGTGGTTCCCCCCACGGAGGTCCTCGCCCAGCCCTCGACCCCTCCTCCGCCCCTGCCCCCCCCTCCTGTTGAGAGGACCGGGGGGATTGGAGACTCCAGGCCGCCCTCGTTCCAGTGAGAGAGACACACACACACACACACACATACCCACGCGCATGTATGGGTTTATCGTGAAAGCAAGGATGATGCAGCATTGCCCTGATTTGAAAGGTGAAGGTACAATCCTCGATTGTGTTATAGAAACCCACACAGAAACCCCACGTTTCTGCCCCATTTATTTTTGAAGCACAACTTGCCACTAAAGCAGGGGTGGTATCCCTGGTCCTGGGGACCCACTGCCCTGCATGTTTTAGATGTCTCCCTGATGGAAATAAACGGGTCGTTAGAGGCCTGATAAGGAGCTATTCATTTGAATCAGGTGTGTTGGAGCAGGGAGACTAGGGATGTCACGAGAACCGATACTTCGGTACCAAGTCGATGCCAAAATGTAGAAAACATGACGGTACTCGTTTT
>JAODTR010006221.1:0-10913 GCA_025399935.1 Amblyopsis rosae
GGTTTGTGTGTGCGATTCATGGATTTGTGTGTAATGTTTTGAAAAAGGGAGAATAGTTCTGAAAAATGTGTGTTAGCAGTTGAAAAAAACTGTAATAGATTTACAAAGCAGACAGCCAGGCTTGTGTTGTTGAGTTAGAGCAGCAGCCCAGAGCAATTTGATCAAACGAACAAGATACCTAAACATGCATGGTGCAACCTAACATGTGCAGATATGAATATCTGCCGGGGACCCCCTGCTGGGTGTGCCCACGGGGAACCCCAAAGAGAGGCCCAAAATCGTATTTGATCAAACACCGGAGGTACCGCATGAAACCTATTTCAAATGAATGGGTACATATCACATGCCAGACATTTAATCTGCTGGAAAGGGGCTGCCAGACATCCCTAAATGTGAACTGTTTCAGGCTGTAAAAAGAAGTGGACAAACACATACAGTATGTATCACCCTTAGGTTTGAAATGGGCTTGAAATATGCTGGCTCTGGCCATTGACATCTTGGCAGTGACTGACTCCATAACATTTATGTTATTACTATTTATTCATATGGTTAATTATGTCAAAATCCCCCCCCCCTGTGCACTTGTCATGACTGGAAATGTCATAGCCAAAGAGCAACAGCGTTTTCTCCTGTGTAAACGTGTAAACATGCTAATTTCTGCTGTAGAGTTGGACATGTTACTGTAACATAGAGGGAACTAAGGGGATTGACTCGCCTTTTGGGGCCAGACTCAAGTGGCCATTCGAGGAAATGCAGAGTGGATAAACTTTTTTTCAGCACCAGAATTTTCCGCTTGGCTCTAAACCCGTGTCACTCTGGGGTGACACCAGAGGAGCGCTGCTGTCCCAGGCTGGGAACTGGAGTCAGGGAATGACGTGGACAACTGCTCAGAGGTCAGAGGTCACTAGGTGTGTGTTTCTCTGTGGAAGAGAGACAGCCAGGGTCTATGATAACATGACGTGTGCATGTGTATATATATTTGTGTATGTGTGTGTGTGTTCAGTGAGTGCGTGCATGCATCATTTGTGTGCGCGCGTGTGTGTGTATATGTGTATGTGTGTCAATGAATGCGTGTGTCATGTGTATCGTGTGTGTGTGTGTATATGTGTGTCAGTAAGTGGGTGTGTCGTGTGTATTGTGTGTTTATGTGTGTGTGTGTGCATGGTTTGTGTGTGTGTGTGTGTGTGTGTGTGTGGATGCCTTGAGACTACTGGGTCATATAAGGACATGATGAAGGCGTGTTGTCTGTTTCGAGGGGGGATGGGGGAGGGGGGGAGAGCGCCCCGTCCATCGTTTGCCTTCGGCCCCCCTTGCGGTGACATGAACACGTGGCCTCAGCCAAGTCACGGGAGTGAGCCGTGTGCCGAGCCGAGCCTCGGACCTGAGCAACGGCTGCTGCCCGCGTAGACAGAAGGCTAGACACACAAACAAAGAAAAGAAGAAAACATTTTAACCACGCAAGTTAACCCCAAATGTTCCATTCATGGAAAATGTACAATGATTGACCCTGTGTCATTTTGTCCCTACTGAGGCATTGGCTCATATTTGATGAACATCTCTGAAGTGACCAAGGTCCTCAAGGTAAATAAGTTTTCTCCCTTTAGGCAATGTGTGACTGTGTTGTGTTTCACTCCTAACAAGGGGAAGGCGATAATCTTTGGTGTCAGGCCAAACTCCAACTGTCACATTTGTCTGAATAAAAGGAAAAAAAAATAGAGTATGTATATATATATATATATATATATATATATACAGTATATAAACAGTTCATAACATGTTGTCCTATTTTTATTTACATTTTATATTCACCCTGGTTTTCTGTCAAAAGTTACAGAAACGGCCTGTGACTTTTAATTGTAATTTAAGTCTCTGCATGGGTTATTGTGTGCCAAATCCCTTCTGAAGGAGGAAGCCCGTGGCTCACACAACATGAGTGCGCCCCAGTTTAACAATGACCGTCGCATATTCCTCGCCACAAGCTATTCCTCGTGGCGAGGAATGGCTCTAAGAAATAGCAGTTCCTTTTTTTTTTTTTTTTTTTTTTTTTACCTAATTTTGCATCTAAAGGGGTTTATGGAGCTAAAAACAGCAACCGTACCTTGGTGCAGAATGCACATAACAATAAATTAAAGACTGAGGTTGTAGTCCTTCCTGCCACAGCACATTATGGAGCAGGACAGCATATAGGCGCAGTGTATTTTCCACCAGTGCTCCTGCATGCAGATGGGTGGTGGATGTGAGGCTGTTTGTCACGCGTTGTATGGAATAAGGGCTGTTTACAGCACCAAGGTCCATAAGTCCTCAGGGAACCAAAGCTGCAAGGTCCACAACAACAGCTTATTAACTAGGGATGATACATGATATTATCGTTTATCGCGGTAATAACACTGAAGATAATCGTACCGTGGTGAATGTCCATTATCGGGATAATCGTGAAAATCCTCACAAGTGATTTGAAAAATGCTGCTAAGCTCACATTGTCCAATCCAATTATATTGGTTTACTAATGTATTTATTAGCCTGCATTTTTCCAGTCAACCAATCACCATGGCTGAAGGCTTGGCTTGCCTATTGTGTCCCCCAAGTAGAAAACATAAATCAGATTTGTTGAAACAAACATACTGTATATGTGTCATGATACAATAAAACAGTTGGTTTTTACCTAAATATATGATAAAGTGATTCCAATATATTTTATTGCCATTTTAAGAGTTTAATAATAATATAATAAATAATCATGTCTCATGACATGAAAGTGTCATATCGTCCCAGGCCTAAGCTTAACGCCTAGCAAACATGATCAACATGCCTGTATTTGCACGAAATAGAAAAAGCACCAAAGGAGCGACCACGAAGTTAAACGGCCCACGGTTATCAGAGGCCGTGCTGCCGTGTGCAACGTGGATGACAGCCGTGTTGTCTGCTGAACGGCTGGCCTGTCATTAACATTTCGCCAGACAAAAACAGGCCTTTTCCTCAAATGCATGCTTTCACTTCTCCCTTGTTATAAAACACGCCGCCCCCGCAAATACAGCTACACCGATATAGAATTAACTACATACTGCTCACGCCTGTCTGTAGCCTCCAGACCCTATTTTAGCCCCAGACGGTCTGGGAACATTCTGACTAGTGATGGAATTCCGTCTCTTTTTGGTGAGTCAGTTCATTTGTCTCGGCTCAGCAATAAAAGCCGTCTTTTTCGGGCTCCCAAACAGCTCTTCATTTGGTCCCACTTCTGACTTTTAGACTTCAGCCAAATGAAACAATGCTATGACGTATTATTGATATAAGAGGTAGACTGATCTCACAACTGTAGCATAGCCTTCGCAATGTGTTTCCAATGTGTGGGGTGGATCTGTTGAGGGGGCAGCCTATGGCATTGAAGGGAGAGGGGTTTTTGTTTTGATTTTAGTTCCTGAGAAGGACTTATTACATCTTTTGTTTTTAAAGAAATCTATGTGTGTGCATTTGTAATGCAAACTATGAACATGTTTATTTTTATTGGTGGGCGGGTGGGGGAAGGGAAGGGGGATGTCACATGTTAACTGCCCCTTCCCATTTTAGGGGGCAGGGTAAGAGCCCTGGCAGTTGCTACGACGACAGTCTCCCGACCCCCCTCCTTCCCGGAGGGACCACACAGGCTCAGGCAGACGTGCGTCTGCTGGTCCCGTCGTCACAAGTGCCTTGTGTAGTCCCTGTGGAATATGGGTTCAAAGGTCAAAGACATTGCCAACCACGGAGGGTCCTGTCTTGTGGGGGGGGGGGGGGGGGGGGCTGGACACCAAAACAGGGGGAGGGGCGGGGCTGGTCTCACTGAAGGCCGTCAGACCAGAGATGCTGCAGGACATAGCTGACTCGTCAAAGCTAAAGCCCTGGACACGCTGCAAGCGATGTCGCTCGTCGCCCATCACTGTGTAGCTGTGAATTGGTCGCCCGTTTGCATTACAGGTTGGATTGGTTGCCTAGGTAACCCTCTTGTATATTTCCCACCCGGAAATGGTTTCGCCTGTCGTCACTTCAAGTCGCTGAATCTCATTGCTGTTCCGCTGTCTCTCGGCAACACTGTATATTGCTGCTAGTCGTTTGTAGTTTGCCCACTGATGTTTGCTTTTACTGTATAATACAGTCACAAATACATAATACAGTAACATTTACAGTCACATAATACAGTCACATGTTACTGTACTACGTGACTGTATAATACAGTCACGTAGTACAGTAACATGTTACATAATACAGTAAAATTTACAGTCACATAATACAGTAACATGTTACTGTATTATGTATTATGTGACTGTATAATACAGTCACATAATACAAGAACTATCGCCCTGTTGTGAACAGGGCAATTGTTACTGTATAATACAGTCACATAATACAGTAACATGTGACTGTATTATGTGACTGTATTATACAGGGCGATGTTACTGTACTTTGTTTATTCTGTACACTCTTTCGCTATGATACAGTTCATTCACCAGTATTATAGCAGCAAACTACTATATTCTAGTTAGAGTTATAGTACACTCCCTGTGTGCGTACTATATTCTAGGTAGAGATATAGTACACTCCCTGTGTGTGCACTATATTCTAGGTAGAGTTATAGTACACTCCCTGTGAGTGTACTATATTCTAGGTAGAGATATAGTACACTCCCTGTGTGCGTACTTTTATCCGAGCTCCTCTGTTCTTTGGTTTTCATAGCCAGGCCGGTTGGATGCACGTGCATGTTACTACGCGCACGTGTGTGTGTGTGTGTGTGTGGCCCAGGAATAACTTGATTTAGTCTGAGATGCTGGTGCATTTCTGGTGGCAGAACGTCATATAGAGCCACTTTATGGACACGCACAGCATGTAGACAATGCAACAACACTATAGCAACACATTGCCATTTGTGTTTCTTTTGTGCCGTTCTTCTGTGCTAATGCATGTTTCTGTCCACCATCCATCGGTATCCACCATCTTGTCCTGCCTGCATGGACCAACAGCAGCCAAGTAATATGGATCTCCACAGACTAGACCTTCCTCCACGCCGTCGCGTATGACGCAGCTTTTTTTCCATTTTAGCAGAGTGCTAGCTGCTACACCTGCACATTGTCCCTTGGAGCGAACACGGATCATGATTAACGGGAACCATTTGCCTCTCTGAGTCAACACGAGGCACGCATCTGTCAACCTGTTGCCGTGGTGACGTATCCGTGGCCTCCCGGGCCTGTGACACTAATAGCCCCTAATAAGGAGGAGGAAATGAGGCGGGGTTGATTTGTCCCTGAGCGAACCTCAGACTGCAGACAGTCCTCGCCATGATCAATACTGATTCCCCCCCCGAACGCCACTTACACACATGTTTACCGATCGTCGTCTGTTTTTAGTACATTTGGCCTTTTCTAAGAAATGTCTGTTTGTTATATTAGGAGGGATGATAACCCGTTACACGCAAGAACAGCCAGTACATTGATATCTGAAAGCATACTTCTGTCAAGCTAGCAAGCTAACATGCAAAGAAATGGATGGATGTGTGTGTGTGTGTGCTACATATATCTTTACATAAGGGAGCAGGAGGATATTATTTTCAGGCCGATAATGTTTCAAGGATCAAAAACATACCTGCTTCCAATGCGCCTTGTAGGCCGATAAGACGGCCACTAAACACACAAAATGATTTTTTTTCCCTGAAAATTCTGCTGTTTATAATAATAGGTTCTACATTAGATATTTTGTGTTTAAAGTTGCAGTCAGCTATCTTGGGGAAAGAGTGACATTTGACCTACTGTAGATCAAAACAGCAGTGCAGTTTGCACCACTTTGTTTGTGTTTCCATTTACAGAGGCAGAGCTGCGTAGCGGGGTTCAAGGGGGAGGAAACACCTGCAGCCAGAGCTCGAGGCCTCTCAGACACTTGTCAGGAAGGCCGGGGACATGTGGAGAACAACACACGCTCAAAGGGAACTGGCTTTCTGTGAGGGCTTGTACAAATGCCACAAAGTGGGCTTGTAGAGACGCCGGAAAGCGAGTGGCCTTGCAGCAAAGCGATGACACTCAACATCCTCCTATACTCTTGGGCTGTCCCTTCATCCATCATGTGATCGCTGGTGTATCACGTGAAATGGCATAGCTAGCCAATGGAACCGCAGGCACTTACACACACTTACACACTTACACATACACTTATACACGTACACAGCCCTTATCTAGTAGGAACATATCTAGTGACTGCTGGTTTCACTTATAACACCACTTAATTAATAATGACAGTGAGAGTCCCTGGGGAAATGTACTCAGGTGTGAAGGCATTTGGGGACAGGTTGAATAAGAGGGTCTCAATTTGATAGAAAGATTTTGAAATGATCTAATTAGTTTTCATTAGTTTTTACTAATCTTACAATATAATTATATCTTTTAAAATATTTCTCTGGGGTCTCTGACCCTTCCCCCCGTCCCCGGCCTACAGCAGCTTGCCCCTTCCCCTCGAGACTTGACTCGTGTTATCGCCATGCCAACGTGGGAAATGTCAGCTCCGTATTAAATTCCCCTCCGCTGAGTATTACCCAGCCGTCATGTAGACCTGTAGGCTATAAATGGCTGCTCTTCCTCTGACCGGCCCATCAGCTGCAGGGGCCACGGCTCGGACATCGCTGCAGAGTCCTGATTTCACGTGATTGGCAGCGGGGGGCGCTAAAAATAGTATTGCTCTGACTGTGTGTGTTGGAAACCTGGTTGACCTCCCAACTGACAGTCTAACAGTACAAAGCACACAAAGGTTTATTGTGGCAACGCTTTTCAAACACCATTGGCTTCTACCCTTTGTGTCTGGAAGGGCAGTCATTTAGTCTGTTAGACTCTTGCAGAACTGGTAAATAACATGTGACCACTGATAAACGAAATATCTGCTATTTATTCAATGTGTTTATATACTAGGACTCTGCAAAATAGCAACACATTGCGATATTTATTTTCACTCTATTTATTTTCAAACCCCTAGTATCAATACATTACCTTTCATAACCAGACAGGGAATAGTATATAAAAACTGTATAAAAAAATGTTTTATCTAAAACGCTATCACTGATGCATTACTCAATTAAACAGATGACATTATGTTGTATTTTTTATCTCTATTTGGTTATTGCAATACCTCGCAATATGTATCGTAATGTATTGTGACCGATGTATCGTGACATGTTTTGTGATATGTATCATGAGGATGTAGCCAAATGCCAAGCCCAATTAGCTACATCACTGGCCTCTGTGTTGTTGAGAACATAACTGGTGATGATTACAACATATACAGGTCACTGTTGTTCACACCTTCCCCTCCAAGGTGACTCGGATAGATTCCCTCCATACCTGAGCTGGAGCCAAACGAGGCCCCGTGCTGTCAGGGGTTTAATTATAGCTGCAGGCCACACTTGTACATATCGGACCCATGACATCTAATGGCTTCGTATTCCTTCTGCTGCAGAGCACATCAGAACACATGAGCTACTGAGAACATTGTTAGAACCATGCAGCCGATTGGCAGCGGGGGTCCAGTGCAAGACAATATTGCTCGTTTCTCCATTGGAAGTGCAGGAGCAAGGCTGTCATGCACTGTGCAATGCAAGTGCCGTTCCAGGTTCAGAGGGGCGTCCCGGGAAATATATGGCTCACACAAAACATTTAACTTGAATGTTAACAACTTATTCATTAGATATTAACCCCTTTCATGGCGACATGGGACAGGTGATGAGAGAACAGTACATCAGCGGACCGTACAGACCAGAAACATAATCACTGCGATGTTATGCAGTGATGTGGTCAGTTCACACAAGCACGGCACACCAGCGTACGCACTTTAGACGTGACGGATCGCACGCCTTCATCTGGGAAAGTCATGAGCTTTTTATAACCTCTAGATTAGTGTCCTGCATCAGTGGGGAAGACAGGCGATTGGCTGCGACAGGGGGACAGAATTCAGTTGATGTCAAGAACGTTGACACAGATGTATTGGAAACTATTTTCCTTAGATAAGAGGTATGACACTGTTAGCCAGTGGGCCGATGGAGACGTGTTCTAACCCACGGGGACTTGAACTCACAGGAATTAAATAGGCATCGTTTCCACTGGGGCTGGTCAGACTTTAGCAAACACATGCAGACTGTTGTTTTCAGAAGAACCCTGTAGGACACAGGACATGACATTGCACCTGTAACTATCAGGCTGGGACGTTTAATTGATAGATAACATTCGATATGGTACATTGAACAGTACAAACATTACATTTACATTTACGGCATTTGGCAGTCGCTTTAATCCAAAGTGACTTACATGTAGTGCATTTGTCATTAGTTGGACAGGTCATACACCAGCAATTTGTAAGCAACCAATATTATATCAGAATACTGTAGTTACTCATAATGTCTACTACCACGTCAATTTATAAGTAAATCATCCAACAAGTTCCTAGTGGCCTGAATAATGAAGTACATAAGAGCAGAATAGGATTTGTTTTTTGAGACAATATACAAACACGCATTAAAATTAATACAAACACACAAACAGTTGTTCTAACATCTAATTAAAATATATTGGGGGTTTATCAGCGCACTTTTGAAGCGGACTCACCTTTAGCGACGCGTCTCGGTGTAATCGGGGCCTAATACAGTCGAAATTTCGTCAGATTTTTCTTATGATGCCGATATTATTTTGTTAGCAGCATGGACTTTGTCAGCGTGATCAGTTCATCATCATATTGTTATAATTATTAGGCTGAAACAAGGGTTCCCTATTTAAATGCATGCAAAGTGTTAAAATCTGAGCTGTTTAATAAAGGCTAACACACAGTATGTAGGCCTACTATGGTGTTCCTGCTTATTGTTACACATAAACAACAGGCAAGCTCTAAACTAGGCTATATTCAGTTAACATTGTTTAGGGCTGCTGAGCGCCATCCATGCATACACCTTCATGTGCTACTGTGCAACTGTAGGTTAAACCTATAAGCAAACAAACGTCCTAATCATACTTTTACTGCATATCACATAAAGATGATATATTATCTGTGAAATCATTATAATATCAATAGCCTATATAAAGTGTAAACTGTGAAATGAACATCCCCATGTGTTAATTACATAAAGACATATTTTCTTATTAAGACATTTTTATTTTAAAAATTGTACAGCTTTTTCCACAGATTTCAGTCTACTATTTCTTGAATGTATATAATGCTAAAGCCACACTGAGTAATTAATTAGTACTTAATTGCACTTTTGCCTGTCTCTTTTAACATCATAAAATAGCTTATCTTTTGTGACAAAGTTCTTCATACAAGGGATATCACTCTGCAAGAGCTACAGAGTTTTAGATTCACTTTAAAGACATAATAGGTTATATAGACGTATGTTTAAGGGGACAACAAGGATCACAAACTGGCAGGTGATTTCCACCGATTGTGGTGAGCTGGCGTCTGGACAAAAATGCCAGTTTATTGCCCCAGTCCAGCCCTGTTCTAGTGTGTATGAAGGGTAAAAAACAAATTATAAATATAAAGAAAAAAAGCAAGTAAAGTACAAGTGTCCCTAAAACAATGAGATTTAAATGTATGGTGGTGTTGGATGACCTATGTATGAGATTTAAATGTATTGGTGGTGTTGGATGACCTATGGATGAGATTTAAATGTATTGGTGGGTGGTGTTGGATGACCTATGTAATAACTAAGGATATATTATTCCAGTCTAGACAGAAAGGAAAAGCACTTTATCAGAGAACATGGAACTGATTAGAGAGGATCTATTGGGCCTGTACGTGTTATGAAGATTATAGGGAGATGTGCAACGGAGTCGATTCATGTATTTATTTAAAAACAAGTAACAAGACCTTGACATGTATTCTGTATTCTGTATTCCACTGTATTCCAGTGAAGAGATCCTATAGGGGTGATCAGTCTATACACATTCTGGACAAGCGCCATGATGACAATGAAGACACGTTACAGTGTACAGTTACAATAGTCAATACAAGAATATATCCTCTAATTCTGCCTATAGCCTCTCCTGTAGAATGAATAATGACATAATTGACATGATTATGACATTCCGAGAATGTCATAAAGCAAATTCATAACTGCAAATGTAAAAGCATTTACAGTATGAATGGGCAAGATGATGAATCATGACCTCAATAGTGCTTACCATAATTCTAATCCTGTTTATTTTACTGACAAAGAGTGTGTCAGGCGCTGGAGTACATTACATGAATTCCCAAGTACCTACGATCAATCTCAGCAGTGTTCCTGCAGCGAATTGCAAATTGACTCCGTATCAGGTCATGCATGGGAGATTTAGCTGTCTGGGCGCTGCGTACGTTCAGCCGCCTCAGCAAAACGTTGCTGGTGACGTAAGGTGACGCGGCCACTAATGAGAAAAAAACGAAGAAAAAAAACCCTTCCCTTTCTGTTTCCATGGAAACGCGCTACGTCGCTCTATCTGTGCTACACTGCAATATCTTTGCTGCCAGTCTGTGGCGGGCACCTTGTGACCTGTCTATAGACTCTATAATAAGGCATGGTTCAGCAGCCCAGGGCTAAATATAGCTCTGGAGCTCTGGGAGAGAGAGAGAGAGATTTATGCATAGAAAGAGAGAGAGAGGGAGAAAGAGCGAGGGCGGACGAAATGGAGGGGAGAGAGAGAGGGAGAGAAAAGTGGGACGTGAGGAGGTAGAGAGGAGGGAGGGAGGAGAGGGGGAGGTTGAGAAAGAGAGAAAGAGAGAGATAGAGAGAGAGAGAGCGCGAGAGAGGTTGAGAAAGAGAGAGGGTGAGTGAGAACATTGATCTATATTGCCTGCACGCAAACACACGCACACACACACACACACACACACACACACACACAAACACACACACACACACACACACACACACACACACACACACA